>JAUJPK010011114.1:0-76375 GCA_032270525.1 Callophyllis flabellulata | reverse complement strand
ATCGCTGCGGCGAGCCAAGCAAAGGTGCCAAGTTTGTTGAACACATCCTGAGACTGCCCCTGCACATGGCACACCAATGTTTTGAAGGTAAATAGCAAGATTGTACTTTACCAAGCAGAACCTGCATTGATTCCATCGGCATGAAACTCTCACAGCATCATCTTCAGTGAAATCTTTGAGTAAGTTAAAAGCGTTTAGAGCCACGGTGGCGTATCACCCAAAAGCGTATCCGGATCAAATTTAAGTTCCGAGAGATTATCCCACTCTTGATCCAGGGTTTTGTTCAACAGCTCGGGTGAGATGCCAAAAATCGCCGTGTCTTTGCATCGGCTCTTGGGCAAGTAAGCCCCTTGTCCGCAAATAGAGATTTTCATTTTCTTCGGGTCACCCATGCGGGCCAACCATTCATCCATGGTGAGCGCTCTTTGGGCTTCCACCGCAGGATCCAATACCATCTTCACACCATTCACATCCACCACTTGAGCGACGTGGTACCACCAGCTCGCGCGTCCTGTGTAGAAGTACGGTGTGTCGACCAAGAGATCACCGAAAGCAAAAATCTTGCTGGCGGCCGGGATCTTTTTGCGATCCAAATACTGGTTCGCTAAACCCGCACGGATATAACAGCCATCCGCTGGGAAAAGCCAACTGGCGCGACGAGGAAAATCAGCACGACGCTGCCACGAGAGGAAACGATCATCGCGGATCATTTTGAAAGCAGAATCGAGTTGCTCGGGAGTCCAGCGCACGGCCTGAGAAAGTTCGGCGCGCTTCTCATAACGAATCGCCTTGCTCATGGCGCTGGTGCCCCAGATTTTCTCTTCATCCTGCTGTGCTTCCGCTTCATAAATTTCATAAGGCACACGCGGATCGCGCGCGGCACTCATGGCGAAAGCATTGCTAGCAAAAAGCACAGACAGGAACCACTTCATAACATCCTCAATCTATTTTTTAATCTTCAACTTTTTCTTCTGCATCTTACCTTTGGCTTCACCGTTTCTGTTGGTGTTACCACTCTGATTCGCTTCGTCTTTATTCCAGTGCTGCTGTCTCTGGGGCTGTGCTTTTCCGGTAGACATAAGACCTCCTTGGTCAAAAGATCTAGTCTGCCTGAAAACTCACCACTCTCCTTGTCTACTTTGTGTCGTTTCTGCCTAGATCAATTCAACATTGCCCAGCTTCACACGACCACCGTTCAATGGATGCGAGATCCATACTTCATACGTGCCTGGCTCTTGCTTGCTGAAACTCACGTCTGTATTCGCGCGAATCCCAAAGGCCTGCTCTTTGCGTTCAATGACGTTCGCGTTTTTCGTCATGGTCATTTCCCACGCCTGGCCATGAGATCCTGTGATGCCCTGATCAAACGGCATACAGCGAATCGTCAGCGTGCGCTCTTTCTCATCAGGAGACGAGTAGCTCGCGCCTTCAAAGATGCTGGTCTTGCCATCAGCTTCCACCACTTTGCCTGAGCAGTTGCTGTAGTTATAAGCGGTGTCCGCTACTTCCAGCGGACGCAAGGCCACGGCCACGCTGATCTTCTCAGTCAGCTTGCGGGTGATCTCGAGGCCCTTCACTTCACCACCGACCTCAGAGACCACACGAGTGATCACTGGGCCCACGGCCTGCAATTCAACTTTGGTAAAGAGCGCCGAGACTCCGTTATGACGAATCGCCACGGTAGGTTTCGCTGCCGAGGTCGCCGTCGTGCGCATGTCGACGAGCAAAGGCTCAATATCAAATTCAACAGTGGCCTCGCGACCCGTGCCGCCGTTCATAATCAAAGACACTTGGTGATGGCCCGGACGAGTCACAGTCACCCATACTTCATCGGTGAAAGCTGTCTGCGCCAAACGCACTCGGTTGGTATCAAACGTACTGATGCTCAAACCCGTTGAATCGCCTTCGATCATACGTGCTTTCACACGGAAGGCCGGGACACCTGCAGGGACATGCACATGCAAACGAGCGCTGCCCTGTGAGTTCACCGTCAACCGAGCACGGCGGACAGTCGTCACTGGACGATCATCAAGAACGGTCACGGGAACAATCGCCAAGACCGCATCGGTGCGTGCATCGCGGATTTTAATTTCGCCAAAGCCTTCGCCCTGCTGGCCACGAAGCACTTCATCGGTGTCGACTTCTACGTTCATACGTGAACCACTCACGGCGATCCACAAGGCACTTGAGCCTTGGATCCCTTTTGAGTACTCCAGACGAATCGGAACCACTAAATCACGACGTGCCGTCGCTGGCGCCAAAGCTGAAAGTACACCGGTCAAATCAATGCGCGCGCTCTCAATCGGACCTGATTGCGATTTAAGAATCAAAATCCCGCGACCGCCGATACCATCTTGAGCGTTGCGATTCACGCGAATAGTCACGTTAGCGAACTGCTCACCCGCGATCAGTTTTTTGTAAATCGCCAAGGCCTCTTTCACCTGAGGCAAGCCGTATCCTTGCGATACAAACGGCTCACCAACGAGGCGTTTACCGGACATGCGCAAAGCGCTCACCACTGTCGCCGCGTCGACTTTCAAACCTTCCGCTTTAATCGCAGAAAGAAGAATCGTCGCTGCTCCTGCCAAAGCGGGAGAAGCTGAGCTGGTGCCGTTAAAAGCACGGAAGCCTTCCGAAGGAGATGAATGAGTCAGAGATGACAAAGGAGCAATCATCGTCGGGCCATGATCACCCAATGGCCCTGGGCCGCGGCTTGAGTAGTAGATCACGCGACCTTCTTCAGGAAGGCCAGTCACTCCCCACACGCGCTCGTCGAGCTCTTTCGACACAAACGCGCCCGCCACCATCACCGATTCAGGGTAGATGACTTTGCGGTTCAGTGAGCCAAGACCTGGGCCGTTGTTGCCGGCCGAGAAGCTCAACACGATGTTATATTTTTTCACCAACGCATCGGTCGCCTTCGACATGAAGTCTTGTGCTTCTACAGATGTGAAAAAGAGCGAGTAAGAGATGTTGGCGACTTCCGCACCGTTTTTCGCCAACCACTCAAGACCCATGAGGATATTGCCCATGGTGTATTCATTTTCTGCAGCGACGCCGGTTTTTTCTGAAAGATCGTAATCCACAATCTGCGCGCCTGGGGCCACGCCATCCATTGCTGGGTTGCCCGGCTGATGGCCTGCCATGACAGTCGCGACACCTTCACCGTGAGAATCGCCGGAAGTTTCCGGTTGAGAAATTTTGAGCGTGCCTTTTTCAGCATCGAATTCGACCACCACGGTGAGCACCGAGTTCGGTAGAGAGAAGTATTCGCCCGTGGCCCCAAAAGCGCCTTGGCATTCACCGTCACCAAACGCACCGTCGACGTTCAGATCCAAGCAGATCTTATCCGTAACTTGCGCTTTGAATTTTGTGACTTTGCCATCACCGTTCAAATCGGGGGCAGCGCCAAGGGTTGGCAAGTCTTCCACCACTTCGCCTTCCCACACATCACCGTTTTTAGTCAGGGTGTAAGTATTGAGCGAAGAGTTTGAACCGCGCTTGAGAAACTTGCGCGCGCCGGTTGTGGTGACTTTAAAACCAGACTGATTCGGCGAGATGCCGTCATCAAACACACCCACAACCACGCCACGGCCATCGGCCGCAGGATTTTCTTTCCAGAATTCTAAAATACCAAAATCTTTTTTCGCGAGGTAAAGAGCGCCATCAGTGATCTCAGAAGAGTCCTCATTCGATCGACGAACTTCTTCGTCCAACACACTCAAGGCGTCCGAATTAATCTCAAGAGAGTTCAACGCATCCACATCACCGGCCACTCGCAAGATAACGTCATTGCCTTCCACTGTTAAGCCGGCCGCGATGGCCGCCGATTTCAAAGCTTCTGCGTCGCTAATGCCAGCGAGTAGAACGACTTTGTCGCCCTCACCTTCAACATTCAACCGTTTGGTGGCAGAGTTCTGCGCCCCACAAGCAGTGAGGAAAACAAGCGATGCTAAGACAGCTAAACGCATAAAGGACTCCCGGGAGTTGAGGCCAGGAATATAGCCTAAAGCGGACGTGCCAGAGCAAAGTCTGTAGAAAATACTCGGGGGCTAGATAAGTGATTTCACTTCGTAGGGCCTAACCCCTTGAGGAGTCTCGAGCTCAAAGACCTCACCCACCCGGGTGCCCAGAACGGCATCGCCTAAAGGCGAGAAAATCGAGATCACCAAGACGATGGTCCCGTCGACGTTGAGAATAGTCCCCCCGGCCGTTGAGCATAAAAAATAGCGGCGAGTCTGGCCGTTGAGGGCAATATCTACCAAGGCGCCGAGCCCCACATCGTCTTCATAGGTGAACTCGCGCAGCGGCGTTTCTTCTAACATTTGCAGATCGAGCTTTAATTCTTCCACGCGCTTTTGTTGTGCACTGGCCAAGTATCCCGCCTCAATTCCACGGGTATCATACTTACCATCTGATTTTACATCGCCTTCACGCGCATAGGACGTGGTGTCAGCACTCGCTGCTTCGGCGCTCGCTAATTCCTGGCGTACTTTAGTCAAGAGCTGACTCATAATCTGTTTTTTCATCACGCCAGAATACCATGAATGCTATGATTTCCTCATGCAAGTCATAGGGTTCTACCAAAAATTCCTCAGCTACCTCGCTGAATCGCGTCCGGAATTGGTGCGCCCTATTCAGATTCATACCCTCACCGTCATCACCACCGGTGCCTTGATGTGGGCCTATGCCCTTTTGGCCATGACCACCGTGAGCAGCCCTATTCCTGGTATCGTAGGTGCTATCGCCAGTGCCGTTCATCTCTTGTCACCACTCATGTATCGAGTCAGTGGCAACGTGCTACTTAACACCAGCGTCATGTTACTCGCAGGACTGATTCACCAAGCGACATTCTCCTATTTCACCGGTGGCTTTCTCAGCAACATCATCATCTGGTTTGGCGTCTTGCCGTTTCTTGGCGCATTGATCGCAGGCCAGCGTGGAGCGATTCTTTGGTGCATTATTTCTTTGTCCGCCGCCGGAACTTTTTTTGCTCTTCACTTACGCGGACATGGTTTTCCGAATCTTATTTCAACTGAGGGCCATCTCACGGCGCAGATTTTTATTTCTGTTGGATTAATCTTTCTCACATCAACACTCAGTTTTTTCTATCTTCACCAAGAAGCCAAACAACGTGCGGCGGAGATCGAACAGAAAGATCGCATCGAAAATCTTTTCCGAGTTCTCTGCCATGACCTCGGTAACCCCCTCGCTCTTTTGCAAATGGCCATTGAACAAGTGCAAAGAGGCACCGACGAAACAAAAAGAACGCGCTACTTGGATATCTCCATGAAGTCCGTGAGCAATATGGTGGACATCACTCAGAACGTACGTCGCATGTATGCAGTTCAAGAAGGCAAGGCCGATGTGCAGTGCTTGCCCATGGCACTCAACGCCGCCATTGAACAAGTGCGCTTCCTCTTCCAGGCACCCCTTACTCATAAAAACCTTGAGCTGTGCTACGACCAAAACAAACACAATGCTGTGGTGGTGATGGTGGACTCGGTGAGTTTCGTCCATCAAGTCTTAGGTAACATCTTTTCCAACGCCGTTAAATTCTCTGCTCCCGGCCAGGCCATCCATGTTCATGTGGAACAAGGGCCCGCTGGCTACGTTCGTCTCATTATTCGTGATGAAGGAATCGGCATGCCCGATTCACTTCGCACTCAGCTCTTTAGCGTCTCGGCTAAAACGACTCGTCCCGGCACCTCCGGTGAACGCGGCACGGGTTACGGCATGCATCTGATGAAAACCTTCGTGGAAAAATACGGCGGTGATGTCCAAGTTGAATCGCACGAAGGCGAGACGAATCACGGCACCACATTCACTTTGTTACTGAAAGGAAATCTTGCATGAAATCCACGGGCCTTGATTCTTTGCCGGAAGATCAATTCTTGCACGGACGAAAGGGCCCTTGGCCGCAACCTCAACCCGCTCATCCTTTGGGTGAAGCCATGGGAGTGGTGCATGTGCCCTTCGGTGAATGGGTCGACTGGTGGGCGAACATCGGCGCCCGTTACATGGTGACGCTCCTGACTGTTCCCTATGAGTTTGCGCTCTCGCTCTTTCAGCCAGGACTCGCGACCGTCACGGATCAAGATTTTTCTCGTCTCGTTTCGCGCTCGATGATTTCCAAGTTCATCACCGCGCATATGGATACTCACGACCAAGACATTTTCCAGGACTTTGATCTCAAAGATAAATTCATCATCGATCTCGAGGCCATCCGTGTCGTAAAGCCTTTTCCAGGCATCCATGCTTCAGGTACTAAAACACTCCTCAAAAAAGTGAACGGCGAATACATCGCAGAGGCCATTTGGATTGATGCCACCACCACCATGTTCACTCCTGAGCAAGGAGAGAGCTGGGAGCTTGCCAAGTACTTCGTGCTACAAGGCTGTGCCATCGCCGCGACCCTTGTGGTCCACCCTCTCATTCATTTTCCGTTGGATAGTGTGAACGCTGTCACCAAGACTGCGTTGCCCATGTGGCATCCGCTGTTTAGACTGTGCTGGCCTCACCTGCGCTTCACTCTCCCCCTCGAAAACGCAGTTCTCAATTTCGGCTCATCGCTTTTACAATCGAAGTGGTGGATGCCTTACGCGCCTTATCCTGGCTACGCCGGTGGTCTGCGCGATCTCCTCGTGGAAGGCTTTAAAGGCATCAAAGGAAATCTCTCTTACCCTGCTTACTGTTATCCTCAATCTCCGCCGCCGGTGTTATCGACCTATGGCGATTTCCAAGATGCGTATTGGCCGGTGTTTCTAGAGTTCGCACGAGACTGGCTCAAGGGTGTGGGCCATGACGATCAACTCGTCATGAGTTGGGCGAAATTTTTGTCACAACAGATTCCTGGCTTCCCTGATGACATCGCCATCATGAAAGATGATGTGATGGTGAAAACGGTGGCGAGTTATCTCTGGCAAGTCAGCGTCGGGCATTCCATCGATCACTACGACTACGGAAATATGGACGTGCGTGTGGTGCCGTTGCGCTTGCGCCAAGCGCCGCCGAAGCGTGATGATAAAATGATCTCAAGAAAAAAACTGGTGCGTTTCTGGGATTCGGGAAAATACCGCATGGCCCGTAAACTCTTTTTTAAATCCAACACAGTGACCGCGCTCATCGATGCCCAGTACGAATGCAAGCACCCTTATGAAGTCGAAGCCGTCAAAAAGTTTAAAGCGGGCCTCAAGCGTGTGGATGCGGAGATGAAGGCCAAAGGCATCTGCTATATCCCGCTAGAAGAGATCGCCGCCAGTATTCAGTACTAATGCCCTCATTTTGAGTCACAATCCCTCTCTCGATGGCACCTAAGGCTTTGGAATCAGACAAGTCTTAGGTCCCCTGCCGCTATCAACTTAAAATCTTATCAACCGATAGGATTAGTACTTTATGAAGACCTGGATTCTCATTTTGACTCTAAGCCTTTTTGCCGCCAGCTGCGGTGAGAAAACGGCCGTAACAAAAGCCAAAGTGACGGTGGCAGGGATCAGTTCAGCTCTGTCGACTCATTCCAATTTTCTCATCTCAATGTTCAATCCCAAGTCGGGCGAACTCCGCCGTATAGTGATGACTTCCGATTCTTTAGACATCGCTTTATCTAACGGGTCATGGATTTTCGCTGCCTATCACTGGGAAGTCGGCGCCGAACTTGAAGGTACATTCCGCTGTGCTAAAACTCAGGCGAATCTGGAAGGGGGCGATCTCGCTCTCAAGCTTGTTCTGTCTCAAGCGGAATGCTTGAACCACTCTTCAGCGACGTTCATCGATAACAATCTTAATCTCCAAGAAATTGTCCCGATTTTCTGTGAAGACAGCTTACCTGCTGGCGGAGATTGTGACGGCATCGAGGGTGTGACCCAGTCGTACCGTCTCGTGCTTCCGGAAATCTTGCTTTCGCAAGCGTCTTCACCCGTTTTTAGCAAAACTCGCATCACTTCAGATTGCATCACCGTTGATCCAGGCGCAGCTTCACCCTCATTGAAGTATTTTCCATCTGGTACCAGCGAGACTCCGTTTCCTTTTGCCATCCATGCTTATCCGCTCCCAGGCTGTGCGGGCATTGCAAAGCCATTCATCTTCGCGCAGGGTCTTCAAACGCCTGACACGACGGAACACCTGATTTACGACTACACAACTTCCAATCCTGACACCACTCGCATTTATTTGCGCCATCCTTTAGTCACGTCCCTCGCTGCCGTGAACTCAAACTTCTTGATCCCAGCGGAAGCAAGTTACCCGATGGACCTCAGCAAATTTGTGACGGGCGCAACAGGCACAGTCAATTACAACGTCAGCGGCTCCGGCACACTCAATGGCAGCATCTACACCCACAACGGTACGCCAGAGGCCATCAGTGTGACGGCAACGGATGAGACAGGAGCCTTTGTTGTTTTCACCATGAATGCGCTCACTGCCGTGGCATTCCAAGACTTCAACTCGAGAACCTCTTTCGGCTGGACGAGCTCTCGAGCCACGACTTCCGGTAAGACCATGACCAACTCGAGCTTTCAACAACAGGCGACACCAAATACCGCTCGATTCATCTATGATAACAGCGATGGCACTTACGGATTGGTTTCAGAGGCTCCTCGCACCAACTTTGTCCGTGAGTCGGGTCTTATCTACTCATCACCTTGGACAAACTCGGGCACCGGTACTTCGAACGGTTCGTTCGTCTACACGAGTCCTGTGGCAAGTGACTTAACAGACAACAACGGTGGTATGTCGACTTATACTTCTCAGTCCATGAGCGGCCTCTCGCTCACTCCGCACACACTTTCTTTGTATGTGAAGAAGGCCCCTGGTTTTGCCGGCATCTACCTCGGCTCGACAACAACCAACTGTATGGGATTGGTCGTGGATACAAACACAGGAAGCGCCATCAACATGCAGGATGGCTCAGTTTGCACGCAGGTGGGGCACACCTACGTGGTAGAAGCCGTCAACGCCACCTGGTGGCGTGTTTCCATGACACGCACTCTCAGCAGCCCAAACCCTAGTGTTCGCATCTACCCTGCATGGAGTGGTTCTCTCAATTCCGTGACCAACATCTCAGCGATGGGAACCATCACCGTCGACGGCGTTCAGCTTGAAGAAGCCTCTTCGTCTTCTTCAAACATTTCAACGGTGTCCACTGCATTGAATCGGGATGGAGATAAGCTAACGAATCCGACCTTCGGAACCAATATCAATAACGTCGAAGGCACGATCCTCATTAAGTGGCGCACGAAACCAGAAGCATCTCTGGGCTACATTTTCCAGACCTACAACGTCTCAAACCCGTCTGAATCTCAACTACGCATTCGAAAAAATGCTAACGATCAGCTCGCGGTGGATTTTTTGCACGACGGTGGTGATGTCCGATCGATCGCAGGGGCCGGTGTCATCGGAGATGCGACGAATACAGCGATACTGAGTTATAACGCTAACGAGATCCTGCTGAAGCGCGGAGGCAACGCCGCCATCTACACGGCGGATCGTTCAGGAACAACGACGACCCAAGCTTACAACGGGACTTCACTTGGGTCAGACAGAGGTACGGAGACGTTCACAACTCAGCAGCTTACAAAAAAAATTGTTCACTGGAACGCGCACTTCCCCGCGGAAGTTCTCAATCAAATGCTTCCTTAGTTTCTGTAAACGCGCACCAATTCTTTGTAGATCCGCTCGTTCATATTTCCGGCACGTGAGCACATCAAATCTGTGACATCGAGCTGGTAGTTTACGAACGCGCCCAACTCTGAATCAAAGAACTCGTGGTAGCAGTCAGGAAGGCCAATGACGTGGCCGTACTCGTGACGGATGGTCCACTGAGACTCGTACTCTTCGATCGGCTGGTTTGAATCCATCACGATCTCGTTGCCGCCCAAACCATTCACGTGGGGAACCACGCCGGTTTCAAACTTCAAGAGAGCGCCGTTCGGGTAATTACCGAACGTCATCTTGATGCCCCAATCACCGAAACGGAACTCGTCTTCGATGTTCGTTTGCAAGTACGGGATGAACTTTGGAATTGAAGGTGTGTTGAACGTCACCGCCATGACTTTCGGATTCGAGTGATCCACATCGCGGCGAACAGCGTACGCCGGGATATCGAAGAACGCGCGCCAGATGGCAGCGCTGTTGGCACTCAAAGTTGCGAACTCCGTACCGAGGTTGCCGGCCGCTTCAGCGCGGGCGACACGGGCCACACACGAGGCCGCTGAGGCACCGGTGTTCTGACACATTCCTGAGAGATGACCACGAATGATGGTTTTCTCAGCGTCAGGCAAAGTGGCGAAGTCAGCGAAACGCGCCGACGTCCAACCATTCGTTACGAAGAAATGATAGCTGCGAACGTCTTTGGCTTTATTACGGATGTAGCTTGAACGGTAAGGCAAAAGAGTCTTGAAGCGCGCCGCTGATTGATAGTTGCGGTCCACACGACGTGCCATCTTCACGAAGTCAGCATCATCAGCACCCGGAAGCTGAGCTGGAAAATCAGCACCGTTCAACACGGCGATCATTTCAGCAGGCAATTCTTTAGCGAGAGTTTCAGAGGTGGTCTGGATGGTTTTTTCTGAATAGATCGAAGGCTTGTCGATAGGAATACCTGTGCGCGTGCCTGAAGAGGTCAAACGCAAAGCTGTGCTGGGAGTACGACGAGCGTTTTCAAAGGCGAGCCACTTGGCGAGGCGTTCACCGTGGCGAAGCGCGAGCGCAACGGCCGGATGATCGGCGTCTTCGATATTTTTATTTTGTGAAAGGATGCCGCGATATTCGGCTGAGGTCATCTCGAGATCGAGGTGGGGAACTTCGCTGGCCGTGGCCGAAAAAGACAACAACGCCAAAAGAGATAAAGTGATTTTCATGCAGGTCCTCCAAATAAAGAGGCACAGCTTCCCCTGCTTTTTGATTTTTGGCCAGCAACAGAGCAAAAAAAAAGGGGGCCCGAAGGCCCCCTCGCGTAGTTCTTACTTGATCGCTTTCGCGACGGCTTCTTTCTCAGACTTGAGTTCAGGCACTTGGCCTGCCCATCCAAATCCATCCGGAAGACCCTTCAC
This sequence comes from Callophyllis flabellulata, assembly GCA_032270525.1. Classification (NCBI taxonomy): domain Eukaryota; phylum Rhodophyta; class Florideophyceae; order Gigartinales; family Kallymeniaceae; genus Callophyllis; species Callophyllis flabellulata. Next base: position 65,327 of record JAUJPK010011114.1, on the reverse strand, counting down.
GTGCTTCATCATCATCTTGAACGTCTTCTTATCTGTAATCTTGCTGAGATCAACTTTAGAAAGGTCGATCTGAACCGCAACTTGGCCCGCGTCAGCAGCAACCAAAGTTGCTTTCAACTCGCGCAAAGTACCTTTGATCGAAGCTGTGCCTTTCTTAGTGCTGAAGAGTTGTTTCTTCTTACCTTCGAGGACGATTTCGATTGCGTCATCCAACTCTACTTGGCCCTTAGCTGTGAAGCTGAGCTTCTTCGCTGGGAAGTCGATCACGACACCGGCAAGAGACTGAGTCAAAAGACCTTGAAGCTCTTTAACTGTGGTCAAACGAACCGCGATGCTTTGCTTAATAGTGACAGTCTCGCCTTCAGTTACAACTGATGGAGCGCCTGGACGTGTACCAACCAAAACATCTTTCGGAGCTTGAGCTTTCAATTCAAGCGCGCGGTTTGCACCGACGTTTGCAGTGAAAGGAACTTCAGTCGCGAATTCTGGATTCAAGAACTTAACATCGAGCTGACCCTGAACAGAAACTTTCACTTCGTACGGAACTTGGACTGGCTCTTTGCAAGCGTAAGACTCTGTACGGTAGCGGGTTACGTCACGGCAGACGTTCTCTTGGTAAGGAATCTGTTCGCAAACGTTACGGCCTGGAATAGTTTCGCAGTAAGGAACTGGGTAGTTGCTGCATTCACGATCTTGGTAAGGAACTGAGCGGCAGATATCTTCACCTGGAACGTTGTAGCAATCTTCGCGGTCCGGACGGCGAGTACAAACGCGCTCACCTGGTTCTTGGTGGCATTCGCGACGGCTTGGACCTTGCTCACAAACTTGGCGACCTGGGCGAGTGGTACAAACTGAATCACGACCTGGGATTGTACGGCATTCTTGCTGACCGTTCGGAAGTGTGCGGCACTGTTCGCGTGGAGGTGTTGGCTGTGAACAAACTTGCTCACCTGGTTCTGTGCGGCAACGCTGCTCACCTGGGACGTCACGACAAACCTGACGGCCTGGTTGAGTGGCGCAAACTTCTTCACCCGGAACGCGACGGCATTCACGACGGCTTGGGCCTTGGTGACATTCTTGGCGGTAACGTGTGACGTTTTCACAACGTTGTTCGTAGCGAGTGCCACAATCTTCGTAAGCAGGAACCCAACGACATTCTTGGCGGTAGCGTGTTTCAGGTCCACACTCTTCTGCTTGATACGGAATCTGACGTGTACAAGTAGAGTCGCGCATTTCTGTGCGAGTACGTGTTTCCGTCAAAATACGTTCAAGTGCGACGTGTTCGTCGGCTTGGCCGCGGAAAACAAATTGCGCCGACTCAGTTTGAGCGAACGCGGAAACAGTAAGCAAGATCCCCGTGATGAGGGGCCAGAAAGTACCCATGACAACTCCTTGTTGTTGATAACGCGTACATATGAAGCAAAAGCCGTACCAACTATGTCTGTTCGCTATTCTATTTACTTGACGCAACGCACGGGGCGAGTTGGCCCTCTGTATTGGTGACATTATTTCTCTACTTCTCCTGTTCGCTTCGTTTTGGCCGTTGATATAAAAGGAGCATGAAAAATCTATTCATCATCATGATGCTCTCTGTTCTCTCCTTTAATGCTTTCGGCTGGGGCAACATCGGCCATCGTGTTGTAGGAAAAATTGCGGAGTCTCGACTCTCTCCAGCTGCTCTTGCGAAAGTGTATGCAATCACCGGCAAAGATACTTTGGCCGATCTCGCCAACTGGCCAGATTGGATTAAATCAGATGAGAGCTGGGCGCACGCTTCGGTCTGGCACTACGTCAGCATTCCCGATGGTCAAACCTACGAAGACATTCAACGTAATCCGCAAGGTGATATCGTTCAGGCGATTGAACGTTTCAGCAAAGAAGTCGGCGACGCCACACTGCCGAGACAAAAACGCCGTGAAGCCTTGGCGTTCCTCGTTCACTTGATGGGTGACATTCATCAGCCTCTTCACGTCGGCCGCGTCGAAGATCAAGGTGGCAATGCCACCAAGCTCACTTGGTTTGGCGCAAACACCAACCTGCACGAAGTATGGGACGAGAAACTCATCGAGATGGAAAAGATGAGCTACAGCGACTACGCCCTCTTCATTGATAAGAAAGACACTGTTCGTGAAAACACCTGGAGAACAGCTCCGATCGCAGTGTGGATGGCAGAATCCATGGCGATGCGCTCACTGGTGTACGACAACATTCCCGCCACGACCCAAGAAGGTCTCCCCAAATACTGGGAGTACAAGTACTACTACAAAGTTTCAGCCGCGATGAATCAGCGCATGCTCATCGCTGGTGTTCGTTTAGCCGCTTTGCTTGAGAGAAATCTCTGAAAAGCATCGATACGATTCACCAACCGGTTGCTCACTGGTGGGACATCTCTGATCCCACACCAGAAGTCCTAGGTGGCATCGCAGATCGTTTTAAATTGCACCGGACCTCGGTGCAAGACTGCCTCGACCCTGAGCATTTTCCAAAAATTGAAAAAGTCGGCGACACACTTTTCATGATCGTGCGTTGTCTCGATCACGAAGCACCACCGGATGCTGATGATCTCCTCTCGTTGACTCGCAAAATTGCTTTCTTCTTACGCAAAGATTTTCTCATCACCATTCATCGCGGTGATCAGCCGTTTCTTAAAGAGGCACGTCAAAACGTGACCGCTGAACAGACACCTCATGAGATCATGATTCGTTTGATGAAAAAATCCGTCGAGTCCTACAATTCATACTTAGAAAAGAGTGAGCAGGAGATCGAGCGTCTTGAAAAAGAACTCCTCGGTCGCTCCCCCAGCGGCACAGAGTTGATCGCGCTTTATAGTCTGCGCTCACGACTCTCCATCGTGAAACGTCAGGCGTGGCACACTTTGGGTGTCCTCAAAGAATTCATCACTATTCACTGCACCGAACAGACGCCGTGGCTCACAGACTTACGTGAGAGTGCCGAAGGCCTATGGCAGTACACCGATGAATTAATGGAAGACGTACAAAACTTATTAGGTCTTCACATCGCGCTCTCAGGCCATCGCACCAACGAAGTCATGCGCTTCCTCACAGTCGTGTCTTTGTTCTTCTTACCTTTGACCTTTATTGTCGGTGTGTACGGCATGAACTTCGACATTATGCCTGAGCTGCGCTGGCAGTATGGCTACTACGCCTGCTGGGTCGCGATGATTTGTGTGTCAGGATTTATTTTCTATAAAGTGAAAACTAAGGGCTGGCTGGATCGCGAGTAATCAGGTCGACGCGCCGACTTTAAGGCGCAACTCGCGGTAGCCCATCTCTAAAGCATCGCTGGCATCTTCAAAATCATACAAAGTACCGACGTGCCGAAAGATCTTAAACGACTCTTTGCTCACCACATCGACTTCTACATGAAAGCGGTCTTTGACTTGGTGGACGACAATGCGTCCTAAAAAATAAGGATCGTTGGTAAACTCAACAAGTTTTTCCCAAGGAAAAGCCTCACGCATGAGAGGCTTCCCAACGCTGGCCGGCGGCTTCTACGCTATCAAGCATTTTTCCTAACACCGTCTCATCGGCACCAGGGTGCACGACGATAAAACGTAAGAAGCTTTCGCCCGAACGAATCGACCAGTTGATCATCGCCTCTCCCCGCACCATCAAGTCTTCACGGATCGGGCGCACGGCCAAATTCGCTTGGTACCCACGCTTCGGACGGTAGCGGAAGCACACATTCAAACTCTCCGGCTCATAAAGAAGCTGGAGTGAGGGACGTTTTTTAATTTCTTGTGCCATCCATTGAGCACGAGCATGAAGTGTATCGACCAGGTTTTCCCAACCTTCATCACCCATGGCACGCCAAGAGAGCCAGACTTTCAGTGCATCCACACGACGGCCACACTGCAAACTTGAAGGCCCCAGGTCCACGGTGTTTTCTTGCCCGTCATGGAAGAGATAGTTATTTCCACCGCCACGCTGACTCGCCAGCAGTGTACCAATGTGGGGAGTGAGAATGAAGGAGCTCACCAACCCAGTCCCGAGCATTTTGTGCATATCCCATGTCACAGAATCTGCACGCTCAATTCCAAGCAGTTTGGATTTATGTTTTTTAGAGAGAAGACTTCCTCCCCCCCAAGCGGCATCCACATGCAACCACAGTTTATGTTTGGCGCAGACATCAGCGATGTCGTTGATCGGATCAAAAGCACCCAGCACCGTGGTGCCCGCAGTGGCGGCACACATGAGTGGTGTGAAGCCGCGGTCTTTCGCGGCAAGAATCAAACGATCCAGCTCAGACGCGCGCATGCGGCCTTGAGCATCGGCCGGTACGGGAATCAAATTATCTGTGCCGATACCTAACTGGTTGAGGGCCTTGAAGAATGAATAATGCGCTTCTTCAGACACAAAAACCGAAAAGCGCGTGTTGCCGTTACCAAAACGACGGGTCTCCGGGAAACGCGTGTTACGCGCGAGCAAAAGGCCTGAGAGATTTGAATTCGATCCACCCGTGACCATCAGGCCTTCGGTGCGATCCCAGCCAATGATTTTCCCGAGATTATGCACCAAAGCGCGTTCGATCAGCGTTGCGATGGGTGCGGCTTCGTAAGTCGCCATGGTGCTATTGCCCATGGCCGCCACGGCATCACCGATGAAAGCGATAGGCAAAGGAGAGGCCGAAAGCTGATTGGCAAAAGTCGGATGAAGGGTGTTGCGAGCGTTGTCCAAGTAGGATTTTAAATCCGCGCGCAGATTTTCAATAGAGCGCCCCTTCTCGGGCAAGGTCATATCAAAGTGGCCACGCAATTCGGCCGGGGCCTCAAAGGCCCCGACTCCCCGCTCTGGACTTGATTTGATGAACTCACGGATGTCCGCAAAGAATTCTTCAAAGGGGAACTGCTGCCAATCCGTAGGACTTTTCATGGTCAAGGTTTTAGCACACGCTCCACGCTTTTCACAATGTCCGGCATCGCAGCGCGCTGAGTGTAATCGGCGTCAGCAAACATATAGGCAACCTTGCGATCACGGCCGATCACAAAAGTTGCGGGGACCGGAAGAATGTTATCTGCATTGCCTTGGCTGGCCTGCAGATCAAGGCCCAGGGCCTTGTACTCTTGCGCCACTGCATCTTCGACTTTAAACGCTAAACCTAATGAGCGCGCCAGTTCATTGCTCTTGTCGGCAACAAGCACCATCTTGAGGTCATTTTTTCTGCGGGTTTTATCCACCTCTTGCTGGGTCTCAGGAGACACTGCAATCACGGTCGCTGGATGAAACTCTTTCAAATTCTGACTAAGCTCTTTGAGTTGTTTCACGCAGTAGGGACACCAGCCTCCACGATAAAATGTGAGAACGATAGGCGCATCTTTAGTCCATAGACTGATTTTTTTCCCACCCACCACAAGATCAGGAAATAAGTCCCCTACTTGCGGAGCACGTTTTTCAATCTGGGTGTCTTTGAGACGCTTAGTCGCACCAGAAAAAAGCTCCTTACGTTGTTCCGGCGTCAAAGGCGCGGCCCAAGCTTGAGAGACTGTAAAAATCAGAACAAGTAACCAACGCATGAGTGACTCCCTTTTAATTTTGTTAACGAGTGAAGCACAAAAAATGTGACGCCACAAAGGGCCGATGCTAGAATTTTTCTATGGCCGACTACAGCACTTATAAAAACGCTCTGCAAGGCGAACGCCTTCCCGCTGCTATGCTTGATCTCACGCTTTTAGAGCGTAATGCAGATGAGCTTCTTAAGCGTGCCGGCACGATGCGGATTCGCATCGCCAGCAAATCCGTGCGCTGCACACGTGTGCTCGAGCATCTCTTCAAATACTCGCCGCGCTTTCAGGGCCTCATGACCTTTACCGCCGAAGAGACGTTGTTTTTGGCCGAGCAAGGCTTTGATGATTTTCTGATGGGCTATCCGACCACAGATCGCAAATCCATTGAAGCGCTCTTGAAGCTCAATAAAAAAGTCACCTTCATGGTGGACTCTAAAGAACATTTGCAGTTACTCGCCAGTTGCGGAGCGAATGTGCGCGTGTGCCTAGATATTGATATGTCCACGCCTTTCCCCGGATTGTGGTTTGGTGTGCGCCGTTCTCCCCTTCGCACCCTGGAAGATGTGCAGAAGCTTTTAAATGATGTGCCATCGCACATCCAAATAAAGGGCCTGATGGGTTATGAAGCCCAAGTCGCGGGCCTCGGCAATCGTGGAGTGCTCGGTCCGATTATTCGTTTCCTGCAACGACGCTCTCACGCGGACTACTCTCGTCGTCGCGGCGAGATTGTCGCCTGGTTGAAAAAGCATCATAACCTTGATGTGGTGAATGGCGGCGGGACCGGTAGTCTTGAATGGTCTCACCAAGATCCCGGTGTAGACGAAGTCACCGTGGGCTCGGGTTTTTACTCTCCGGCCCTCTTCGATCATTACGTGAATTTTCATCACGCCCCAGCGGCGTTTTATGCTGTGCCCGTTGTGCGCCAACCTGCTGCAGGTATGTGGACGGCCCTGGGTGGCGGTTATACTGCTTCCGGTGAAATCAATCTGAACAAACGTCCTGTGCCCTATTTGCCTGCAGGGATAAAACTGGTGGATCAAGAAGGCTGCGGCGAGGTGCAGACGCCCTTTCATTATACGGGGTCTGAAAAACTCACTCTCGGTGATCCGGTGTTTTTCCGTCACGCCAAGGCCGGCGAATTATGTGAACGATTTAATGAATTCCTCTTCGTGCGTGCTGGCAAAATCACCGAGCGCGCGGCCACTTATCGCGGCCAAGGAAAGAGCTTTCTCTAGCCACAATTCTTGGCGACTTTTAGCCTTTTGTGGGCCTATTTAGGGGTCCCTAAGACTGGCCAACCCCCAGTGAATTCAGGCTTTGTTCTTTTTCTCACGGCCACACCCCCACTGACCCTAAACTGATCTCACAACAAACAAGCCGTTCAGGAAGAACGCACGAGCAAGTACTCGATGAGGAGTATTTCTCGGGTCCTTAGGCAGGGGGGAAGGGGCACGGCGGCTCCTTCCCTTTTTTGCTTAGACGAACCCCCGACAACAGCTTGCCGACAGCTCTGAGTCACGCGGACAATAGCGCCATGACTAAAGCACTTTGTTGGATACGCCGGGACCTTCGCGTCCACGATCATGCCGCTCTTTTTCAGGCCCTCAAAGAGCATGATGAAGTGGAGCTGGTTTTTGTTTTTGATCCTCTCATCCTTAATAAACTCACGGATAAATCTGACCTACGAGTCACCTTCATCTTGCAGTCACTGCAAGATGTGGAGCGGACTTTGAATAAACACGGCGGCAGCCTGCGTGTTCTTTATGGCGACCCTGTTGAAATGATCCCTGAAGCCGCCAAGGGATACGCCGCGGTTTACACCAATCGCGATTATGAGCCCTACGCTAAAAAACGTGATGCCGCCGTTGAGAAGAAACTCAAAGCCGCCGGAATTGAGTTTCATGCTTTGAAAGATGCTGTCATCTATGAAGCTCCGGAAGTGTTGAATGGCTCGGGTGCGATTTATAAAGTCTTCACACCTTATAAAAATAAATGGCTCGAGACCCTGGCCGCACAAGATAACCAAGTCTCAGACTTCACCGCCCCTCTCAAAAAGATTCGTCAGTGGAAGAACCCAGAGAGTGTTGTGAGTTTTGATTGGCATAAAAAAATCGGCTTCAACGAAACATCACCGGTGCTGACGGGTGGAACAACGGAAGCGCTTTCGCGTTTGAAGAAATTCGCCATTCCCATGGCGAAGTATCATGAGACCCGTGACATTCCTTCCATCGATGGCACCTCGAATCTCTCGCCCTACATTCGTCATGGCTGTCTCTCTGTGCGCGATATGGTGCGCGCCGGGCTTTCACAAAAAAACCAAGGTGCTACGATTTGGCTCTCGGAAGTTGTGTGGCGCGATTTTTACCACATGCTGCTGGATACCCATCCTTACGTAGAAAAAGAATCTTTCAAGCGCGACTACGACAAAATCAAGTGGCGTGGAAAGCAAGAATGGTTTGAAGCGTGGTGTGAAGGGCGTACCGGTTATCCTCTCGTAGATGCGGCCATGCGCTGCTTGAATCAAACCGGCATGATGCATAATCGCCTGCGCATGGTGACGGCGAGTTTTCTCTGCAAGACCTTGCTCATCGATTGGCGCAAAGGTGAGCGCTACTTCGCGGAGAAACTTTTGGATTACGACATGGCGGCCAACAACGGCGGTTGGCAGTGGAGCTCCAGCACCGGCTGTGATGCCCAACCCTACTTCCGTATTTTTAATCCTTACAATCAGTCTGAAAAATTTGATGGTGAGGGTGTGTTCATTCGCGAGTGGATTCCTGAGCTCTCTGACATCGACAGCAGCGATATTCATTGCCCATCGCCTTTGCTGGCGCCTGATTACCCACAGCCCATTGTGATCTACGAGAAAATGCGCTCAGAGGCTCTGGACATGTACAGCGTGGTGAAGACATCATAGAGGCATGCAACCCACTTGCCCGTGGCACTATTTAGAGCAGCAGTCCTATCCATTTTGCGAAACCCAGCTGTGCGGCTGGGTTCAACAGCCCGCGAACACCTATTCCAATCTCGCTTACCTCGTCGTGGCCATCATGATCTGGCGTTCAAGCGCGCGCACTCAAGCCATCCGTAAGTTTTTTGCCGGTGCGGTTTTTGTCCTCTTCCTTTTTTCTACCTTCTTCCATACCAGCGGCTCGGTGCTCGGAAAGTTTGTCGATGTGGCGGCCATGTATGTTATTTCCATGGGCCTCCTCACCTTTGCCCTCCAACGTTACTACCGACTCTCTCCGCTAAGAGCACAATTCATCTACGGTCTAGGCCTCACCATCTCCATCACCTCATTGGCCATCACCGGCCAGGGCAACGTCCTCTTTATGTCCGAAGTCTTAGCGGCCGTCCTCTTTGAGGTCCTACTTGTGCGTCAAAAGCGGGACACACTGGTGCCTCGCCGCCTGTTTCAGTCGCTGGGGGCCTTTGCCGTGGCGGCGACCATGTGGCTTCTCGATGTTAAAAAAATTCTATGCTGGCCCGATGTTCATTACTTTTCTGGCCATGCCATGTGGCACCTCTTCTGTGCCGTCGCTTTGTGGTTCATCTACCGCGCGTATTCTCAACGGGCCGTTTGAAGCCTCAAACAACTTTGCGCTGCATTGTTGTTAGACAAGACGGCTTTTCCCCTGACAACCGCTTGAAGTTGCGCGAAAATAAACCGAATTCCATCTAAGTTTTTTCTGGGAGATAACCCGCTATGAGCTCAGCCGTCTCACGCTATTTCACGTCTTCCATTGGCCGAAAGCAGTTGATCGCCCTGACTGGTCTCGGACTCTGTGGATTCTTAGTCGCCCACTTGTTGGGGAACTTCACTCTCTTCATCAGCTCTGATGCCTTTAACATCTACGCTCACAAGCTGATGTCGTTAGGTGCTTTGGTGTACGTCGCGGAAGCGGGCCTCGCGGCCATGTTTGCGCTGCACTTAGGTCTTGCGATTAAGATGACCATGGAAAACAAAACGGCACGCGGCCAAAAGTACTACATGAAGACGCGCACCGGTCGCGGTGAAACTCTTATGAGTGCCAGCATGCCGTACACCGGATTAATTCTTTTTGTGTTTTTGATCCTGCACATTCTGCAATTCAAATTCGGTCCGGTTTACAACACAGAAGTCGATGGCGTTTTCATGCGTGACCTCTACCGCACAGTGGTTGAGTACTTCCAAAGCCCACTCAACACCGCTTGGTATGTGATCGCCATGTCAGCGGCCGCCATGCACACCGCTCACGGTTTCCAAAGTGCCTTCCAGACATTTGGTTTTAACCACGGCACCTGGACTCCAAAAATTAAAATCCTCGGCATCGCCTATGCGGTGTTTGTCGCTGGTGGATTCGCAGCTATTTCAATCTTCTTGCATGTGAAGGGAGCGTAAGATGACCTCTTCAAAACTCGACAGCAAAGTTCCATCAGGCGATCTCTACGCGAAATGGGACAAACATAAATTCGACTCAAAACTAGTGAACCCGGCGAACAAACGTAAGTTCACGGTGATCGTCGTCGGTACCGGTCTTGCGGGTGGCTCAGCTGCCGCCACATTGGCCGAGCTTGGTTACAACGTTCACGCCTTTTGCATCCAAGATACTCCTCGCCGCGCTCACTCGATCGCTGCTCAAGGTGGTATCAACGCTGCGAAAAACTATCAAAACGACGGCGACTCTATTAAGCGCTTGTTCTACGACACCATCAAAGGTGGCGATTACCGCGCTCGTGAAGCTAACGTTTACCGTCTCGCGCAAGTCTCAAACAACATCATCGACCAAATGGTCGCCCAAGGCGTTCCGTTCGCTCGTGAGTACGGTGGCTACTTGGACAACCGCTCATTCGGTGGATCACAAGTTTCCCGTACGTTCTATGCTCGCGGTCAAACCGGTCAACAGCTTCTCCTGGGTGCTTACTCAGGCATGATGAAGATGGTGAACAAAGGCAAGATCAAGATGTTCAGTCGTCGCGAGATGATGGACCTCGTGGTGGTGAACAACCAAGCGCGCGGGATCATCGTGCGTAACCACGTGACTGGCGAACTTGAACGTCACGTCGCCGATGCGGTTCTTCTTTGCACCGGCGGTTACGGTAACGTTTTCTTCCTCTCGACCAACGCCATGGCTTCGAACGTGACCGCTGCTTGGCGCTCACACAAGCGTGGCGCTTATATGGCGAACCCATGCTTCACCCAAATTCACCCGACCTGTATTCCAGTTCACGGCGACTACCAATCAAAATTGACTCTCATGTCAGAGTCCTTGCGAAATGATGGCCGCGTGTGGGTTCCGAAGAAACAAGGTGAAACGCGTAAGCCAGAAGACATCCCTGAAGAAGATCGCGACTATTACCTTGAGCGCGTCTACCCGTCCTTTGGTAACCTCGCTCCTCGTGACGTGTCTTCTCGTCAGGCCAAATACCGCTGTGACGAAGGCTTAGGCGTGGGCTCAACCAAGATGGCGGTCTACTTGGATTTCCGCGACGCCATCAAGCGTGACGGCGCTGGGACGATTGCTGGTAAGTACGGCAACCTTTTCGAAATGTACGAGCGCATCGTCGGCGAAGATCCATACAAAACTCCGATGATGATCTACCCAGCGGTTCACTACACCATGGGCGGCCTGTGGGTGGATTACAACTTGCAATCAACTATTCCAGGACTCCACGTCTTGGGTGAAGCGAACTTCTCCGATCACGGTGCTAACCGCTTGGGTGCTTCGGCGCTTATGCAAGGTCTCGCTGATGGCTACTTCGTTATCCCTTACACTTTGGGTAACTACCTCGCCTCAAACAAGATCGATAAACTCACCACAGATCACGACGCTTTCAAAGAAGCCGAGACGCGTGTACGCATGGCGGACAACAAACTCTTGGGTCTCAAAGGCAAACGTTCCGTTGATGATTTCCACAAGGCCCTGGGCCATATCATGTGGGAAGAAGTCGGCATGGCACGTAAAGAAGCTGGCCTCAAAAAAGCCATCACGGGCATTCGCAAACTCAAAGAAGAATTCTGGCAAGACGTTAACGTGCCGGGCGCTGAGAACGAGTACAACTTCGAACTTCATAAAGCGGGCCGCGTAGCGGACTTCTTAGAACTCGGCGAACTCATGGCCCTCGACGCACTCGAGCGTAACGAATCATGTGGCGGTCACTTCCGTGAAGAATTCCAAACGCCAGATGGCGAAGCTGTCCGTGACGATGAGAAATACTGTCACGTCGCTGCTTGGGAATGGACCGGCGAGAAAGCCGCGCCGATTCGCCACACAGAAGAGTTGAAGTTCGAGAACGTTCAACTCGCAACCCGTTCGTACAAGTAAGGAGCCGATATGAGTGATGCAACAGCTAACATGACCATCTATCTCAAAGTCTGGCGCCAGGCCTCGGCGACGGCAGAAGGGAAATTCGTCGACTACAAAGTGGACCACGTGTCTCCGGACATGTCGTTTCTTGAGATGTTCGATGTCTTGAATGACCAACTCGTAAAAAAAGGCGAATCACCGATCGCCTTCGATCACGACTGCCGCGAAGGTATCTGCGGTATGTGCTCGATGATGATTAACGGCAAAGCTCACGGCGGCCAGAAAGGCACCACGACTTGCCAGCTTCACATGCGTAAATTCAAGAGCGGCGACGCGATTGTGGTTGAGCCATGGCGCGCGAAAGCGTTCCCTCTCATTAAAGACCTGGTCGTCGATCGTTCGGCTTTTGATAAAATCATCCAGGCCGGCGGTTACACCACAGCGCAAACCGGTAACGCTCCAGACGCTAACGCCAACTTGATTCCAAAAACTGTCGCCGATGAAGCCATGGACGCAGCGGCGTGTATCGGTTGCGGCGCTTGTGTCGCTTCATGCCCGAACGGCTCTGCCATGTTGTTCATGGGTGCGAAGATCTCTCAACTCGCTCTCTTGCCACAAGGCCAACCAGAAGCTCCTCGCCGTGCCCTAAACATGGTGAAGACTCACGATGAACTCTTGTTCGGTAACTGCACCAACCATGCTGAGTGTGAAGCCACCTGCCCGAAAGAAATCGGCCTGGAGCACATCGCTCGCATGAACCGTGAGTACACTAAAGCCACATTCACTTATCACGAGAAAGTTCGTGGTGGTGACGGAGCCTAATTCTGCGTCTCTATAACGATACGATTGCCGCTTTCCTGGGCCATGCTGAACGCTTGGCCCGGGAAATCCTCTCCGAAGAATGTGGCATCTCTGTTGGCCGCACTCGCTTCACTATTCATCGCACCACCTGGCCCCTCTCCATCATCTGCTTTGAAGACAATTCCCGCTGGGGCTACTTCGACGCGAAGTTTTTCCAAATCGGCTTGAATGCACGCTTGGCAGGTCAGGTGAGCGATGCCGTCTTGCGCGATCTCTTGCGCCACGAACTTGCTCACTATCTGGTTCGTGTGTTTCATGGTGAGGCCACCTCTCCTCACGGAGTCGAATACAAGACGATCTGTCAGCGCTACGGATGGAATGAAGAAGTTCAGGCCGCCAGTGGCGATCTACCATCAATTCAAAAAGTCGGTGACCTGAAAGCTGATGCGGTGATCGAGAAAGTCAAAAAGCTCCTGGCCCTTGCTTCATCGAGCAATCCTCACGAATCAGAACTCGCGACTCTCAAGGCCAACCAACTCATTTTGCGCCATCACCTGGATCGCTCACGTCTGAAAGATGAACGGGAATTGTGTGTGGTGACCGTCATGAGCGCGCCGAAGAAAAATGCCTTGATGACAGCGATCTATGAAATCCTCACGCACTTCCTCGTGAAGCCGATTCTGTTCTATGGCCGCGCGGAAGTGCGCCTAGAAGCGGCCGGCACCCGCGAACAGATTGAACTCGCTCAGTACGTCGCTGGTTTTCTACAAGTTGAACTTGAGCGTTTATGGAAACTCCAAGATCTTAAAGGTCTGCGCGCCAAGAATTCTTTCTACACCGGTGTGGCACGCGGCTATTCAGAAAAACTCACCAGCACGCGCAATGAACTCTCACCTGAAGAATCACGCGCCTTGGTGACTATCGAAAAAGACCTCGCCACGGATTTGAAATTCTTTATGGGTGGGCTGTCGCAGTCTTACTCTGGCCAAGTGCTCGACAGCAGTGCCCACGAGCGTGGCAAAGCGCAGGGCCGCAATCTCAACATTCGACCAGCCGTGAACTCTTCAGCAGGTAAGATTTTTCAACTTCGTTAAGGATGTCTCATGCTTCACTCTCCTACACGCATCAACGCCCACGCCCGCATGACTTTGATCATCGCCGGTGCCTTTATGTTCATCGGAGTTCTGCTCGGTGCCTTCGGCGCCCATGGCCTGAAGAAAATAGTGGGCCCAGTGCAACTCGAGACCTGGGAAACCGGCGCCCGCTACCTGATGATTCATGCGCTGGCCTTGTTTGCTTTAGGCATCATCTGCATGACCACGGCCATAACCCTCACATGGCCCCGTCGCTTGATTACCTTGGGTACCGTCTTCTTCAGCTTCAACTGCTTCATCTATGTTTTGAGTGGGATTAAGTTCTTCGCCATCATCGTCCCCATCGGGGGCACCCTCCTCCTCGTCGGGTGGGGATGGTTTATCTGGGAAATGTGCTTCTTCACCCGAAAGTCGCTATAAGAATCACCTATCAGGTTCATTCGAATCATTCATTTCATTAATCATCTCCCTCGGTGCAAATTGCAGCCCAGCACTTACAAGGAGATGCTATGAAATTCCTCGCGTTCGTTTTACTGTCACTTAGCCTTAACTCTTTTGCCCAGCAGCCAGACACCATCGATGATCTCGGCGGGCTGGATCTGCGCGTAGACGCAGCTTCAACATCGGTTGTAGACGTGCACTACCCCAACTACCGCATCGGTGGCGGAACACCTGCCGGCATTAAGCTGGTCGACTGCTTCATCCTCGACATCCGCGAGTCTGATCGAGTGGTGAGCTTAAGCGACAAGCTCAAGCTCGCAAATCTCATCAAGGTCAAAGAAGGCTTCAGCCTCGACTCGACTGATGGCCGCGAGAGACAAGCGCAAGTGAAGGGCGAAAACGTCGTCTTCCGCACGAGCGGGGCGAGCCTGTACATGACGTCCTTTGTTGTCCAATCTCGTGATGGGAGAAACTTGCGCGAAGTCATGACAGATTTGCTAGGTCCTCATACTCCGGTGGGTCTGGTGTACGTCCGTGGCTGCCGCTTTTAGTTTTCCCGACCTGTTAATGACCTCTTGGAGCTGCCCCATTGATCTCCAAGAGGTTTCCTATTGATTCAAAATTTTAATCACATCAATTCAGATCATTCATTTTATTGATTCCATCAACAAAGGCATAGTCGTCGAAGTTAAACACTAGCAAGGATTTGATATGAAGTTTTTCTTTCTCGCTCTCATGACTTTCAGTCTCACTGCTTTTGCAAGCAATAGTCTCGAAGATCTCCTCACCATTGATTTACATGTTGAGGCCGCCTCTACGGAACCGGTGACGATTCAATATCCTGGATACCGCTTAGGTGGTGGAACTCCTCCAAGAATGGTGATCCGCGACTGCCTCATCCTCGATATTCAAAACTCGGATCGTCCTGTGACGGTAGCGGAGAAGCTCGATGTCGCAAAACTTTTGAAGGTGCGTGATGGCTTCAGATCCCGCGAGGGCGCCTACCTCACTCCCGAAGTGAAGGACAGCAAAGTCGTGTTCTATCTTGTGAGCGGTGGTGGATACCTCACGAACATCCACGTCGAGAGCGCTGATGGCTCATCACACTTGACCGATGAATTGACGTCCGCTGTCGGAGCTGGAGTGCCCGTGGGTTTGATCTACGTCCGCGGCTGCCGTTTGTAATTTTTCCATGATCTGCTCTGGAGAGCAGATTTCCTGATAACCTCTTGGGGCTTTACCCCACACTACTCCAAGAGGTTTTATTATGAAAAAGTTTTTCGTCATCGCTCTCGCTACTCTCTCATTCTCTGCTTTCGCTGATCAGTGCCAATGGATGTCTCCAGTTATGGCAAAACGTGCAGCGATGTTGATTCAAAGTGGATCAGAAATCGCTTCATTGTGCCAGCCATGTGGCGAAGTGATCGCCAACGCGAAAGTGTCTGTTGCAAGAGGTGTTAAAGTCACAAACCAACAAGGCAACTACCGCAGCATCGTCATCGGTCAGAAAGAAGTTGATTTGGCCTACACCTACATCAAAGTCGCGCCAAACAAGTTCGCGAACGTGGCTAAAGTCATCGGCTGTAAAGCTGACGGCGTTTCAGAAATCATCTCTAAGTAATTTTCTTTGGGGCCTGGGCTTTCGCCTGGGCCTTTTTCCTTAAAACATTTCAGAAATAGGCAGATGCTAGGAACCAAGAAGCGATGGCGGAGGCTTACTACAAGTAAGCCGCACAACAGAGCGCCGTAGGTGACGCCGCAGATGCCATTTATGGAATGTTTTTACACGTTTTTGGCGTCTACACCATACAGCCACTTATGCTGCTGGCCGATAACTCTGAACGGCGCGCCCCAATCTTCATTCAGTCGTGTGACTTCTTGGAAACGCTTCATAGGCATCTTTTCGCCGGGGCTGTAGCACGGGGTGAGAACCCACGGGATAGGATGAGGTCCAATTTTTTCATCGATCTGGCGACGAGCTTCATAGGCCGCACCAAAATCAGCATTGTCCGCAATCACCGCTTTGATCTGGCCCTTGTGACCGAATTCTGTGATGAAGCGCGCGAGCAATTCAGAACTGGTGCGCACGCCGGTCGACGGTGTTTTGAAATCAAAAGAAATGTAATCGGCAGCCTTAAAGGCCTCGTCCACGATGCGAGATCCGGCCGCTTCAAGATTGATCCAGTAGCCTTTCAACTTCAAATCAATCATGAGTTCGATCAAACCCGGAACGTGCTGAGGGTGAAGCGGATCACCGCCGGTGATAGACACGCGACGCAAAGGCCAGCGGCCCTGATTGGCGAGCTCATCGACCTTCGCTAACACCGTCTCGAGATCCATGCTCTTGTTGGCATCGAAGTCCCAGGTCTCTTTCGAGTCGCAGTTCATGCACCCAATGGCGCACCCTTGGAAGCGGATAAAGACCTGCGGAGATCCTAGCTGGACCCCTTCCCCTTCGGTGGCGCGGTAAATGGTATTAATCAGGAGCGTCGTCATGGTGCCGGAAACTATCACTTAAGCCGTCATCCGTGAACTGGGTGACTTAAGCCTGTAAAGATTACTTTCCACTGCCAAAAGCGTCTCATCGAGGGCTAAAATCCCGATATTGAGGAGTTTATCCATGAAAACCGTCGCCCTAGTGCTTGTGCTGGCCTTTGCTGCGTCCTGTGAGGACGTGGGAAGCCGTGGCAAAGGTGCCTCTCCTCGGTTTGAAGCTGCTGAATCTGACACCACAACATCGATCCGTTCACATCTTCACCGTTCGCGAGGCACGACCGTTCTCACGTCTCAAGGCGAAACCACGGCCGCGGCAAGCCTTCCGCCGGGCTACGATGAAGTTCCAAATCTAGAACTCGCCGATGATGGCATCCAAGGTGACGCCGTTGTTCGTGCTCAATCTCCTGCAGCCGAATGTGGTGTAGATACTTCCCTCAAAACCATGGCCCAACGCCTGCGTGACTGTGCCACAAAAAATCCAAATCAATACGAATGGAAAGGCGTCGCTAATGCAACGGCCGGCGAAGGCACTTGGAAACTCGTCGCGCGCGGCGGAGACAAACAAGAAATCTGGCTGGATGAAACCACGGGCTTCATGTGGAGCTACGTGATCACCACAAACAGTAACTGGTGCCAGGCCGCAGGCAACACGCAAAGCCCAATCAAAGAGGGTGGCATTGACTGCAGTGTACTTCACGACAGCATCACTCGTTGCGAGGGCGCTTCATTCCTCGGCATTCCAGCTTCTGAAATCGCTTGGCGCTTGCCGACCCGTAACGATTATTTGCAGGCGGACGTGAATGGCGCGCGCTTTGTTCTTCCCAAAACGACCACTCAAGTTTGGACGGCGACGGTCAGTACTGTCGATCGTGAAAAAGCTTGGAGCATCTTGCCGCAAACGGGAGAGCTCACCGCTCAACCACGCTCGACCACTATGGGCGTGAGATGCTTGGGCCGTCGCCTCAAGTGAGTCTTGACCTCACAAAAATCCACAGTGACATCCTCGCCGCCCATCAAGCGGGTGGCCGAGGGCTGAGGCGCTTCACACCCATCGAAGTCGAACAACTCAGACTTGCTCTGCAAAATCCAACGGAGCAACATCTCGCGATTATGATCGCTGCTCATAGCTCTCATTCAGAGCGTGAGTTGGAATCCACCCTGCAATCTCTTATGACCGCCAAGCTCTCCACCGAAGATCTGGTGTGGCTGCTCAATGCTGTTCGTCGCCATATTATCCAAGGCCGCTTCAAAGAAGGTGAACGCCTGACTCATGAGTTTTTAGAGGCGCTGAAGGCCCTACTTCACCATCCTGAAGGCCAAGTCGTTGAGTGGACCCTGCGTACAGTGGAAGAGTGTGGCGCTCAAGGAATTGTCTTTCGCCCAGAACTTGCTAAAATAAAACCAAGCTTCTGGTTTCTGTGGCGCGCACAAAGTCGCACTATTTTGGAACTGGTGACCTATCTCGAGAGAAGGTGGTCGGTTCGTGAAAAATCCATCTGATGAGCAAGTAAGAGAAACGCTACGCCAACTGCAACAGAAGGCCGGACAACCTTTGTGGGAAACCGAGCGTCCCGAGGATTTCCAAGTTCAGTTTCGCCTCGATGAAAAAATCTCACCGGCCAAGTTTAAGGCCGATCCCCTGATACCTGGGGGCTATCTCGCCAATTCACTCACTCTTCGCGCTATGCGACCCACGCTTTTTGTCGCTGGGACCAGCGTAGACGAACTGCAAGACCTCCATCACTGCGCTTGCGGTGAATCCTGGGACTCACAGTTCTGGAAGATCTGCCCCTTCTGCGGACGGGACTAGCCTCACTGGCTTGCCGATCAGTAGGATTCATCCGACAATAAAAGCATGCTATTAACGCAGAAATTCCATTCACTGCAGGAAATTGATATCGAATTCATTCCTGCCCTTGAGGCCCTGATGAGTGATCATTGGGTGGACTTTGCTGCGTGGAAAGAAGCAGAGGCCAAATGCCCGGCCGACGAAACATTTTGTTACTGGCTCTTTTTCGGGCCAACACAAAACTCTCCAGTAGGCATCGCCCAAGTTTCTTACAAAAAAATCGACACCGCGGCCTGCCTTCCTTGGTGGAAAAAAGTCACCGGCGTGTTTGATAAATCACTCAAACATTGGAAGCTCGCTCGCTGGCAGCTGGCCAATGGTTCAGATGGCCCAGGACTTTTTGATCAGCGCTTTGCTCGTTCCGGTCGTGAAAAACTCGTCGAGCTCATCAAAGAAATTGAAATGCGTGAAGACATCATGGCGATGACTGTTTTGTCGTTGGAAGGCTCGCCGTCCTATCGTCCGCAGTGGAAAGAGATTCATCATCAAGCGCAGACCCAATGGGGTGTGTTGCGGCCGTGGGTGCGGGAACATCGTGCTTATCAAGACTACCTCGCAGCGCTGCCACCTGAAGAGGCCAAGAGAATTCAGCAGAGCTGGAAAAAGCTCCATCGTGAATCAGCCGTTGTGCTCGGAGACTTCCCTACTCTCGATGGTCGACGTGAACTACTCGAGCAGTGTCCGCTCTTGGATGAAGGGCTGATTGCTGGATTTCCCGGCGGATTGCTTACCTTCCAAAAAGACGGCAAACTGCTGGGCTTTGTCCATTATCGCGTGGGTCAAAACGGTGCGCTCTTTGTTGAGCCTGTGCCTCATGAACCGCAAGGTGAAGAGCTCGTCAGCGATCTACTTTATGTGCAGTACGCTTTGCTCAAATCCCACGAGATGGAACACATCCGTAAAGTCATCGTCGTTCGCCAAGGCGGCCTCTTCCGCTTGCAAGACGAGGTAGAAGCTCAGTTCTTCCGCGAGCAAGGCTTCGCCATTGGCCGGATCAACGAGCACGACTGGTCACGCTCTCCATTCATTCAATGAAAACAGAAAAACAAATGATCGAAGAGGTCGTACGCGCCTTCTACGCCAAAGCACGCACCGATATTCTTATGGGTTACCATTTTCAGCGCATCGCTGATTTTGAAACTCACCTACCACGCATTTTCGCTTTCTGGGAATTGCAGTTACTTGGAAAAACCGAACGAGTGCTCACCGAACCGCTCGATGCCATTCGCGCGCACATTCCACTTAACATCCATACAGGTGAAGTGAATCGTTGGGTGAAGTTATTTTTGGAGACTCTGCAAGAATCTCCGGTCAGCGATGAACTTAAGTCCCGCTGGCCTGAGAAGCTGGCGCACTTTCAACAGGTGTTTCTGCGGAGTCCACTTTTGTTTTCTTCTGCGGATTAAAACTTTTTGCTTTCAGATGCTCGCTGGCCCAGCGTTCGAGCAAAGGCTCGCCATCCACATCATCCAAGAGCCAATTGCGAGCCGTCCAACCGTAGATTTTTTTGGCGGCATGCTCCGCTTGGGCAGGCGTTTCAAACTCGACGGCAATAAAATTAAGGCCGCGCGTGCGAAAACGGTGCGCTGACAAACATCCTTCGCCGTAATCCGCGCAAGGAACAGCATCATTTATATCGCGCGCCAAAACGGTCTCGATTTTATCCGTACCCTCGGCCGGCGCCAAATTCACCAACTCTTCTTTAAGATAGGTGGGCTCTTTCTCTTTGGTGCAACTCACGGCGAAGAGAACAAAGGCCATGAATGTGAAGTTTTGGCAGAGATTTTTCATACTTATATTCTAAATCATTAATTTTGCCGTCACAACCTCGTCGGATTACAATGCCTTATTATGAGAAAAACTCTCCCAGTTCTCGGTCCTAATGACGGTCAAACCATCGCTCATATAGAGCTTATCGCTTCACAGGAAGTTGAGGCGCTGTGCTCAAAGCTTCCTAGCTCTCAGCAAAACTTGCAAAAATTTTCCGGGCCAGAGCGGGCCAACTGGCTCCTGGCCGTGGCCGGCAAAATCAAAGCCGAAGCCGAGTCTTTGGCACAGCTCATCGCCACAGAAGGCGGTAAGCCTCTTAAAGATGCGCGGGTGGAAGTGGGCCGTGCTGCACAGACTTTTGAATTGTGTGCTCAAGAAAGCAAACGACTGGATGTGCGCTCGGAAAGCATCGCGATCCAAGGTAAGCAGCTCACAACCTTTCGTGAACCCATCGGCCCTGTGCTCGCACTTTCTGCTTTTAACCATCCATTGAACTTACTCGCTCACCAAGTTGGCAGTGCCATCGCCGCTGGCTGTGTGGTGCTCTATAAGCCATCACAAAACACGCCCATGTGCGGTGAATGGTTGCTTAAAACCTTGCTTGCCGTCGGTGTGCCTGCTGACGCCGTGATGATGTGCCATGCCGCTGTTCCAGAGATTCAGGCCCTGGTGGCGCGTCCTGAGTTTCAATTTGTCTCTTTTATCGGCTCAGCGAAAGTGGGATGGGATCTGCGCACACGGCTGGCGCCAGGCACACGTTTGGCACTTGAGCATGGCGGCCAGGCCCCCGCCATTGTGTGGGACGATGCGGATGTACCTAAAGCGATCACCTCTCTTTTGAAAGGTGCCTTCTATCACGCCGGGCAAGTTTGTATTTCCACCCAGAAAATTTACGTTCATCAAAACATCTGGGAAAAATTCTGCGCGGCTTTTGTCAGTGGCGCTCAGCAACTGGTGGTGGGAGATGCTCGCGATGAGAAAACTGATATTGGCCCGCTGATTCGCCCTACAGAAAAAACACGCCTGCTCCAATGGGTACAAGAGGCCCGTGAACTTGGCGCTAAGATTCTGCTCGAAGACACACAAGATCGTGGTGCTCATCATATGGGGCCAACGATTTTGACCCACGTTCCTCACAAGGCCAAGATTTGGCGCGAGGAAGCCTTTGGTCCGGTGGTGTGTCTGCAGCCGTTTAATGAGACGGAAAGCATCTGGCAGGAGTTAAGAGAGAACCCTTTCCAATTTGAAGCGGCCATCTTCTCGCAGAATCCAATGCGCATCGAGGAAGGGATTAAAAATATCGCAGCCATGACTGTGGTGGTGAATGATCACACGGCTTGGCGGGTAGATGCCATGCCGTTTGGTGGCCATCGTCAATCGGGTTTAGGCATGGGCGGGGTTCGCTACTCCGTAGAGGAACAAACCCGCCTCAAGCAAATCATTTCTTAGTAAGCTGTTTCTTTTAATGCCATTTCAAGAGTCGCGTAACGATAGTGGAAATGCGCTTCATCGTGCAGGCGCTTCGGAATCACGCGCTGGCCATCCAAGAGCACAGTACTCATCTCGCCGAACACGAGCTTCATCATGAAACCTGGCGCCGGTGCGAAGGCAGGACGCTTGAGCACGTTGCCGAGAACTTTCGAGAAGTCTTTATTCTTCGCAGGGTATGGAGATGTCGCATTGTAGGCACCCACAAAGCTCTTCTCTTTCACCGCACGCACGTACATGGCCGCAAGGTCCTCGACGTGAATCCAACTCATCCACTGGTCGCCTGAGCCCACTGGCCCACCCGCGCCGAGCTTGAAGATTGGCAGCATTTTTTTGAGAGCACCGCCGCCGCGACCGAGCACCACACCGACACGCATGATGGCTACGCGCGCGCCGAAGTCCTTGGCAGCTTCCGCTTCTTTTTCCCAGTCTTTGCAAACACCCGACAAGAAATCATCACCGGCCTTACCGGTTTCTGTGACCTCTTCATCTCCGCGTGGTCCGTAAATTCCCACTGCTGAAGTTGAAACCAATGTCTTTACGCCGGCCGCTTTCATTCCTAGGACAAGCTGACGAGTGCCATCGATGCGAGAATTGTAGATGCGCTTTTTTTGGCGATCGTCCCAGCGCTTATCGGCGATACCTTCACCGACTAAGTTCACGACGGCATCGACGCCAGCGAAGGCTTCTGCTGGAGGCGCTTCACTAAGATTCTTCCACTGAAAAAATTTGCACTGACTGCCGAGCACGAGTGCAGCGCCAGGAACGTGGCGAGTGAGTACAACAACTTCGTCACCGGCCGCCAAGAGTTGGCGAACGATCACACGGCCAACAAAACCAGTCGCGCCGGTCATTAGAACTTTCATTAGGGTGTCCTTTCCAATTGTGTTATCTCTTAGACACACTAGCCATTATTCCCTAAAAACTCAAGGATTCTAAGGACTAAGACGTTTAACATGGGCTTTAGACAAAACCTAGACAAAACCTTGTCATTGATCAAAATCATCCCATTTTAAGTAGAGTCTTAAGAAACAAGGAGTTCTCATGAAGTACTTCAACATTCAAATGGCCGCACAGATCTCAGGTCTCAGCACACACACCATTCGTGCTTGGGAAAAACGTTACGGCGCCCTTCATCCTGATCGCACCGACACAGGTCGTCGCCAGTATTCGAACGAAGAAATCGAACGACTCACTCTTCTCTCGCAGCTCACAAACCTCGGAAACTCGATCGGGCAAATCGCTCGTCTCCCGGATCCAGAGCTTAAAGAGATCTACGAGAAACTGACTCACTCCCGTGAATCGGTCATGATGTCAGTGCAGCATAACCCACAGCAAGTGCAGATCAACGCCGAGGAGACTCGTCGTAATCTTTTGATGGCACTGGCCGGTTATAAGGTCGACATCATTTCTCACGAACTCAACAAGGCCAAGACGGCCCTGACTCCAGGCGGATTCGCTCTGGATATCTTGGTTCCTTTGCTCAAAGAAGTGGAGCACCGTCGCCAGATCGGGACTCTCTCGACAGCGCAAATCACGGCCCTCTTCGCCATCATCAAGTTCCACGTGGGTAACATCATCTACGGGCACTACGAGAAGAAAGTGAAGTCGAGCAACAAGTTTGCGATCGCTACACCTGAAGGCGAATTGCATTTGTTGGACATCATGCTCGGCGCACTCTTGTGCTGCCAGCACCAGATGAACTTCTTCTTCTTGAGTTCTAACTTGCCGGCGCCTTCCATTAGCGAAGCCGTCAACGCTATTGAAACGAACGTTCTGATTCTCGGCGTAAGCCAACTTCAGAATCTCAAGACCCCGTTGCCTGTGTTTATCGAAGAGATTCTCGGCCACACAAAAAACCTCTGTGAAGTTTGGGTTGTGGGCATGAACGATCTGACTCGTCAGCTCAGTGGTCACCGCTCGAAGAAAGTGCGTGTGTTCGCGAGCTTTGAAGAGCTCGACAAGGCCATGGAGCAGATGGAGTGATTCCAGTTATCGTGATTGGGGCCGGCCTCGCTGGCCTCAATCTCGCTCGCGCCCTCAACGCTCCCATCATTGAAAAATCCCGTGGCGTCGGTGGCCGTCTGGCCACTCGGCGCATCGATGAAGAAAAATTTGATCACGGCCTTCCTTACTGGCCTGAAACTCCTATTGCCCAAAAAATTCTCAAAGGCAGCTTCGTCCCCAACGGCATGACCGCACTTGCTAAAAAACTTGCGACCGGTTTGACCATTCACTTGGACACCCGCGTTTTGCGAATGGAAAAAATCCCAACTGGCTGGCGCCTCCACACCAACAAAGAAACTTTTGAGTGTGCCAAAGTCATCCTCACCGCTCCCATCCCTCAGGCCCTCGAGCTTTTAGAAGACAGTGGTCTGCGCATTGATTCTGGTTGGCCGATTGCTTACCACAAGGCCATCGTCGGACTCTTCCGTCTAGAACTCACGGCCAAAGACCAAAGCATGGAATGGGATGGCCATCAACTTGTGCTTCAGCGAGACAAAGGTCTGTGCTCAGATGGAGCCGCGCTGATCGTTTCACCAGCACTTTCTGAAAAATGGTTTGAAGACTCCGACGAAAAAATTCTCAAGCAGACCACTCAACTGCTCTTGCAACGTTTAGGGCCACGCCACCTTGATCACGATGAGATCAAAAAATGGCGCTACTCCCGTCCGGCCAGCTTTCATTCTCGCCCCTACATCAAGGCGGGCCAGCATCTCTACATCTGCGGTGATGGCTTTCTCTCGCCAGGAGTTGAAGGCACGTTAATGTCTGTGGAATCCCTGCTGCGCGATCAATTCCCAGTGCTATAATTGACCCATGACTAGACTGGGTATCGTCCTCACCGGCGGTGGGGCCCGTGCTGCTTATCAAGTCGGCGTGCTGCGCGCGCTCTACGAGATCATGCAGACTGATAAGAATATGTTCCAAATCGTCACAGGCAACTCTGCCGGTGCGATCAATGCGATCTACATGGCCGCGCACTCACAGGACTGGGATGTGGGCACTGGTCAGTTGTGGGATCTGTGGAAAGATATTCGCCCCCAAGATATTTTTGATCTCGGACCGCTCGCCATCGGCAAACTTGGTTCGAAGTGGCTCAGCGGCACGATGTTTGGTGGCCTCAAATCGGAAGGCTCCAGCGTCAACCACTTACTCGACACGGCCCCTCTGCGCGCCTTGATCGAAAGTGAAGTTGATTTCACTGCACTTAATAAATCGTTGGATGTGGCCTCACCAGAGGCCTTTGCAGTCTCAACAACCAATTTGTATTCTGGCTCGAGTATCGTCTTTCACAAAAGCGCACTGCCCGTTGAAGAATGGGCGCGCACCGATCGTTTCTCTGTTCCAACTGAAATCACCAGCGATCACATCATGGCGAGCTCAGCGATTCCGCTCTTTTTCCCACCGGTGAAAATTGGCGACAGCTGGTTTGCTGATGGTTGTGTTCGTCAAACCACACCACTCTCGCCAGCGTTACATATGGGTGCTGAGAAAATTATTGCCGTGGGTATTCGTGCCCCCCATCCCCATGAACGTCAGCGCGCCAAGGCCTTTGCTCCCAACCGCAATCCCACCATCGGACAAATCGCCGGTGTTCTCATGAACGCCGTGTTCTTAGATGCCCTCGAAGGTGATGTGGAGCGACTCTCCCGCATCAATCAAACGCTCTACCATCTCGATGAGGCCAAACGCGAAGAGTACTTCCACAACTTGCGTCCTGTGCCCATTCTCATGCTTCGTCCGACGCAAGACTTGGGTGCCATGACCGCACAAATGGCAAAAGAGCTTCCACCCATGTTGAAATACTTGCTGAAAGGGATTGGTGTAAGTGGAAATGAAGGGCTCGATCTTCTGAGCTACTTAGCTTTTGATAAGAGCTACTCGCGCCCACTGATGGCGCTTGGTCACTCCGACACGCTGGCGCGTGCCGAAGAGATCAAACGTTTCTTAGATCTTTAATTATTTACGACGAACGGGCTTCACGGTACGGCCTGCTCCACGACGAGCGGGACGAACTGTTTTTTTGCCACGCTGAGGAACGTCAGCATCCGTGATGCGCGCACGACGATCGCGTTGGGCAATCTTCGCCACTTTCTTCTCAACACGTTCGGCCGCATGGGCCTTCGCACGATCACGTGCTTGCTGGTTAAGCTTCGCATCGGGAATCATCTGCAACGGCAAATGGGTTTGCGCTTGAATGGCCTGGTTGATCTCTGTGATCATTTTGCCGTCATGACTTGCCACCAAGTTATAAACAACACCATGACGCCCACCACGACCGACACGTCCGCAACGGTGAAGATAATAAATCGCGCTCTTCGGTAAACCGTAGTTCACCACCCATGCGAGATCTTCAATATCAATCCCGCGGGCCGCCACGTCTGTAGCGACAAGCACTTGGGCTTTTTTATCAATGAATGACTTGAGAGCTTCATCACGCTCATCGGCTTCCATATCACCGTGAAGGACTTTAACTTTCAAAGCAGGCATCTTCTCTTTCAAATATTTGAAAACTTCGTCGGCCTGGTTTTTCTGATTGGTGAAAATGATCCCGCGGCCTTTCGCTTCTTTTTCTAGGAAGGTGCGAACGATTTTGTTTTTCTCTTCCGGCTCAACCCGCACGTTGTAAGTGTCGATGCGAATTTGAGGGCGGTGAGACGCTTCGAAGGCCACACGCTCAAGCTTCTTGCCTGGGAAACGCTCCGTAAGAAATGCATCAAACACGGGCGGCATCGTGGCCGTGAAGAATCCGAGTTGAAGAAGCGACAAGTCAGCTTCCAGCAACATGCCTTCGATGTCTTTCTTGAAGCCCATCTCAAACAAGTTATCGGCCTCATCCATGACGAAAATTTTCAAGTGACCGAGCGAGAGCTCTTTATTTTTGATGGCACTCTTCACACGAGAAGGTGTCGCGATCAAAATATCAAAGGATGAATGCGCCATCGACTTGGTACGCTCGTGAGAGTCACCACCCGTGAGCAAACGCACGCGCAATTTCACATGGTGAGAAACGCCTTTCATGACTTTATAAATTTGATTGGCCAATTCGCGGGTCGGTGCCAGCACCATGGCGCGAGGAGTGCCCTTCAGATTATTCGTGCCGTGCTTTTCTTCATCGATTTTAAGCGCGTGAAACAGCGGCAAGGCATAGGCCAGAGTTTTCCCTGAACCTGTCTCGGAGACCGCCACAACGGACTTTCTCGCAAGCAAGAGGGGGATGGTTTTCCGTTGTACTTCAGTCGGTTTCTTGAAGTTTTGTTCGGTGAAAAAACCCTTAAAAGCAGGGTGTAATTCTAGAGATTCAAAAGACATGGGGAGCCTCGTTAGGTATGACGTGGCCCGTTATAGCGGGTTTGCTCTACTAAAACAAACAAAATTTCCCCCATGCCTTCCCGGAAGTTGTTAAAATAGTTGGAGTTTTCGCCCCCTCTCACAATTTTTAATGGAAAGGATGTCCATGAAGAAGCTTCTCCTCGCCTGCGCACTCGCAATTCCCACTCTCGCTCAGGCACAGATTTTTGATCTTCGCTTGGTCAGCAACACAGGGGGCGCTGGTGTGACCGCGATCTTTGAGTCTGAACTTCAAAAAATTGAAAACGAAATCAACGCCGATCTCCCCACCGGAGATCCCAAGCGATTGATGGAAGGTATGGCGAATTCACAAGCGGCTTCAGCGAAGGGCTTCGCCACCGATTACATCTCTCACTTTGATAAGGTTTTGATAGGTGCAGGTTTAGGTCTGGGTGCCGACTTGGAAGAAAACAAAGAAGCTGATAGCGATCTTTCAGGCATTGGTATCACGGGTGGTTTGCAACTTGGTTTGAATATGTCGATGTTTGCCGACAATTCTTTTTTGGGTCTTGATCCAAAGAAAACCACTGTCATGTTGAACTTCTTTAGCTTCGGACTTGATCGTACTTTCGATGATAACAAAGCAGAAATCGACATGTTGTCGTTCGGTCTCTCTGGGACCTATAAGTGGATCGACGGCAACGGCAACCGCCTCTTTGGCTGGGATGGCGTGCGTCTCCACACGGGCTACCAGTACACTAAAGCCGACATCACCTTCACAGGCAAAATTGATGAAGATGTGAATGAAACATCGGCCGGCGCCACTGTCACGGGTAACATTTTGGGCAATCCAAAAGGCACCATCGAAACCGCCACCCACTCGATCCCGCTTGAGATTTCATCAGGTGTGAATTTCTTGTGGGTCATGAGTTTCTATGGTGGCGTGGGTACCGACTTCAACATGGGCTCAGCTAAAGGCAAAGGCGACCTCAACGCCAATAACAGTAACCTCAGTTGTACTGGTGGTGCTTGCGGCGGTGGTCAAACGGCCGTCGTGGCCACTGAAGCCAACATCGATGATGAAGCCGACGTGCAGCCTTTCTTCTTCCGTGGCTTCGCAGGTTTCCAAGTGAACCTGCCCTACATCCGCCTCTATGCTCAAGGTAACAAAGTTTTCGGCACTGAAGTTTACTCACTCGCTACCGGGCTGCGCTTAGCTTTCTAGCCACCCGCTTTTCCTCCCGCTTATAAGAAAAGCCACTTCGGTGGCTTTTCTTTTTTGAAGATAAGCGTCTCCACCAATATGGCCGCATAAATCCTCCATAGGCCCACAACCCTTTGCGTTTTCGTTTGGCACGCTCGAGGCTGCGCCATAAAGCGGGATCATCATAAAACGGATAGACCGAAGCACAGCCCCGCTCTATCAATATCTGGGAGAGGCTTTGTTTATTAATCCACAGCTCCCCCAACTGACGGCCATAGATGTCGCGGCCTTTAGGCTCGAGCCGCCAGCTCTTCCCTTGTAGAGCAAAGTCTAAGCACCCCTTGGCCAACCATCCGGCATCAAGGCCTCCGACCCGCGTAGGCTGACCCTTCTCCGGAGCATCCACCCCGGCCAAGCGCAGCCGCTCACCCCCTCGTAATTCCAAGGTATCCCCGTCGAGGACTCGAACCACCTGCACCGGCAAACGGAGGGGGATGAAGGTAAAAAACTCACGGCCTAGGATTAGGCCTAACAAAGGCCAAATGAAATGATAGTTACGCATGCACTGACCATAGTCGAAACGCCGGGGAGCAACTCCCTTGGAAATGAAACGCATTGGAGATTTCTCGCTTATGAAAACGAATGAAGCCGTAAATGAACATTTCAAGTTTGAACTGGTTCACGTGGACAAGAACTGCGGCGCCCGCGCCGGCATTATCCACACGCCCCATGGCGATATTGAAACGCCGGTCTTCATGCCGGTGGGAACCCACGGCGCGATTAAGGCCCTGCAACCCAAAGAGCTAGTGGATCTCAATATCCAGATCATGCTCTCGAACACGTACCACTTGCATCTCACTCCAGGCTCAGAGCTTGTGGCCAAGGCTGGTGGGTTGCATAAGTTCATGGGCTGGGATCGTCCGATCTTGACCGACTCTGGTGGCTTCCAGGTTTTCTCTTTGCAGAAAAACGGTATCACGGAAGAAGGTGCGCTTTTTAGAGATGCTGATGGCAAAGACATCAAGCTCACACCCGAAATTTCCATCGGCGTTCAGCAGAACCTCGGCTCTGATATCATGATGGCGTTTGATGAATGCATTCCTTTCCCAGCGACTGAAAAGTACGTAGAGAATTCAATTGCACGCACACATCGCTGGCTCGATCGCTCTATCGAAGCTTGGCATAATCCAAAGCAAGCGTTGTTCGGGATTATTCAAGGTGGTGTTTATCCCAAGTACCGCGACATCTGCTTAGAAGAGGTCGTGAAGCGTGATCTTCCAGGTTACGCCATCGGTGGAGTCTCTGTGGGTGAAGGCCCTGAGCATATGGAGGCCATCGTGCGCTATACGGCGCCGAAGATGCCGGTGAATAAACCGCGCTACGTGATGGGCGTGGGTTTGCCAGAAGACTTGCTGATGATTTGGGAGCAAGGGATCGACATGAGTGACTGTATTATCCCGACGAAGTTCGCTCGCGGTGGCACACTCTTCACCAATCGCGGAAAAATTCGCATCGATCATAAGAACTACCGCCGTGACTTCTATCCGATCGAACCAAACTTGAAAGACTACGTGAACACGAATTTCACTCGAGCCTACATCAAGCACTTGTTTGATTCGAACGAAATCTTAGGACAAATCCTCGCCACCGCTCACAACATCTCTTTCTATAAGTCGATGGCAGTGAGAGCACGGGAAGCGATCTTAGAAGACCGCTTCCTGGAGTTTAAAAAGGATTTTCTAGCCGGATACCTAAAGAATTAGATTTGCACTTGTTCTCATAGACATCGTCTTGAATCAGCCCTACTCGTGAGATCACACGACTCATGATGGATTGACGACTGATCGTGAGCTGTACACTGAGAGAAGCCACCGCCTCATTCCAAGCGGTGTCTTCTAGACCCTGCCAATTATCCATATAACAACGACGGCATTTCTTTTTGTTCAACACACTTTGAAAGATGTTGTTAATGGGATGCTTCTCAAGGCAAGTCTGGGCACGTTCATCACTGAGTGATTGAAGTTTGCTCAAGAATTGGGTGACGAGATGCTCTTCCACAAAAACACGTTGAGAATTCATCCAAGTAACAAAAGCCTCTGACTTTAAGAGATTCTGACAGTAAAGACGGGCCGATGAAGTGAAGGCTTCGCTACGCTTGTAGTAACGGAAATCATCCGGCAAGGCCTTGAAGGCTTCCAGCTCACAGTCTGACTGCAAGAAAGAACCCGGACGGCGCGCCCAGCTAAAATCACCTGCAAGCTTTTGATCAAAGATCGCCGGAGCCTCGAGCAGTGTTTTTGTAACACGATCTGCTTCAAGAGCTGCATCCGCATCGTAGAGTGTTCGAATCTCTTTCACATAAAGTGGCAGAGCGAGTTCGTACAACAACTTGCCTTCTTTCCCGTTGGTAACACCCAGCTGCTCAAAAGACATCTCCCCTACAGCTGCTCTGACTTCACGACTGATATCACTGTTGAGGCAGTTGTATTGAGAAGAAGCCATCCATCCTTCGCCAAGACTCAATGGCCCGCTGACAGGGGCATCATGATCGGCCAGTGGAAGCGCACGACAAGTGTCCCACAGCTTCTGCGCCGATTCTGAAATGAGCGCAGACTGAGTGAAGATAAAGTCCTGGTGAACTTTGATCGTTTCCATTTTAACCGATTCGAAGCGGTTGGCATCTAGGAACATCTTACGCAGATCGGCCTGAAGATTCTCCGCTTGCACCATATCGTCTGGGATTAATTCATCTAACAACTCGGTGACGGAGTCCTGGTAGCATTTCTTCTCGTCAACATCGCCATAGCAACCCGCCATCAGACGAAGGGGCAATACGCGCTCGTCGAGATTCTTGTAGAACTCTCTGAGACGTTTGAAATAATCTTGGTTCTCACGTGAGGTGCGAATGTGGCCAACTATCTGCTGCAAGAACTCTTGCTGGATCTTCTGTTTGTACTCCGTCAAGCGTTGCTGAGCACGAAGTACACGACAGCCATCGACGTGCTGAAGTTTTGATTCGATGACGGCCTGTTCAACTAACTGCTGAAGTTGTCCACCCAGACAGCGGCGCATCTCAACACCAACGGCGAAGGGAAAATTCTCTGGTGGCAAAATCGGATCGGTGGCGCGGGAGGCAGGATTCTCTTCACACTTGGCCACCGCACGGAAAACATCCGCAGACAGAAGCTGAACCGCTTCTTTTTGGAACTGTGACATCAGACCTGCAGAGTCAAACTCCAACTGCTCATAAACCGAGTTCTTAAGAATTGAATATACTGCTGAAGGAATTTTGCGTTTGGTGGTCTCACCTTCATAGCGGTAGTAGGCCGCCGTATCTGCAAAATGTTCTACGGGACTCGTGCGAGCGTAATCACGCACGAACTGTTCATTTGCGAGACTTGAGCTCCATTCACGCACAGTTCTTTGCGTCGTTTCATCGCGATACTCGCGCAATGACCATCCGCCGGCTTCTTTCCACGCCCCGTTATCAGAATAGTAAAATGAGTTTACGTTGTCCTTATCGCCCCAATGATAGTCGATCTGGTGGGCCATTTCGTGAGTAGTACCCTCGTAAATGAAGCCGGAGTCTTTTGTGAGTGAGAAATTGAGACACCCATCATTCAAGGAAATGTAACCCTGACTGTAAGCAAGACCGCAGGTATTGGGACCGCGGCCTTCGATATTCGCCTTGCGCGGAACACGATGAATCTCTTTCAAGTCTGTGAGTGTTTTATAAACCGTTGGCAACGCGTGACTCATGCGCCAGAAAGCATAGAGTTCGTCGCGCGAAAACAAATAATCTGTGAGTGGATAGGCCACTCCACCGTAAATCCCACCGCGCGCATCGTTCTGTTCAAAGACTTTGTTCTTAAACGAAAGGACGCTGCCCATCTTCATATACCAAAGATAGATCATCCAACCTTCCAGCCCATCAGCACTTTTGTAAACTGCGTTCACGACACAGGGTGCGTCCTGGCAGGCCGAGACATCCGTTGAAGCCGGGTCATTCACATCGCCGAACTTCGTACCTACTGCTTTTAAGAATTTGGCCTGGGCGACGGGCAGATCACCGAGGCGAATATGCTTCCAGGTGCCTGTGAGCTTTCGTTCAGACTCAAGCTGAGCTTCGTAGTGCAAGGCTTCGCGCTTAATCTCATCGAGAGTGAAAAGCTCTGAACGGCAGCTTGCCGCTGGAGGTCCTGCAGCAGGTAAACGCGAAGGAACAAACTGAGAACGACTCGCGAGCCATTTCCCCGTCACAAGTGTATCGGGCACTTTGGGCGCGCACGATGCAAGAAGGATAAGGGCCCATAATTTACTTTTGAGCATGTTCTACCACCCGGGTCACTTGATCCGTATTGGGATCATAAATCACACTCACGCCATCACGAGCGCACTTGAGTTCTTTTTCTGGATGCAGATGATTCGCCGGCTTGTTCAGAGCTTCAAAGGTCGTTGGGCAATCCTTGAAACGATGACGCCAGTAGAGTAACGACTTCTCATCTGCGGAAGGTTCACGGAACCCCGCCACGATGACATCATTACTGACTTGATACTTTTGATTGTCGGGATAAACCAAAATTTCGGTGGTGCTATTGGCCAAGGGCTTTTCAGCACTCACAGGTTGACCCATATCGGCCACCAGAGCGGCCTTGGTGGTCTCACCATATTTGATAGGGGCCTTAGAATCAGCACAGCCGCCAGCAAGCGCCAGCAAGACAAAGACATACCTGGAAAACATAAAGGCCCCCTCTGATTGGCTTATCGGAGGGGGCCCTTAGATAGTTGACTTTAAAAAGCGGTCTTTCTGTCTTTTCTACTAGTTACCTGCAACTGGGACGTAGATCTGGTTCAAACCGCTGAAGCGGCCGGTAAAGCGCTCGGCCTTACCTTTGATCCACAAGAAGTCCGGACGAGTTTCAGAAATCCACTCGCCGCCGATGATATTACCAGCAGCATCGATTTCCAACGTGTACTCGTAGTAACGAGTGGTGAAAGTCTGGTCTGGTGTATTGGTCACTGGGTCCATCGACATGAAGCCACCTTCTTCGCCAGCGTAGTCTGGAGAAAGAAGATTCAATTCTTCACCGTAAGTCATATCCATCTTCACTTGAAGGATTTTCGCTGCACCAATGCTCGCCTCGCGTGGAGTTGGAGCGCGCTCGCCAACGATCTCAGCTGAGTAAGCACCTACTGGCTGGTTCCAAACATCGTTGAAACGGTCAACGTCAGCTACGAAGCCACGATCTTGCAAACCGATCATGTTCGTAAGCGCCATGTGGAATGATCCAGCGTTCACGTCAGCACAATCTTTCGAGTTCGCATCACGTGCAGATGGCATAGTGCGAACGCGATCTTCCGGATAGTCCTCGCCTGTTACTTTACCGGCCACGCGGCAACGGTTGCCCAAACGTGAGTAAGAATTCGTTTTGTGATCTTCAGCGTAGTAAAGATCCAAGAGACCTTTAACGTCAGAAGAACCGAACGGAACCACGATGCCGTCTTTGTTTGTGAGGTTCACACGAGATGGTTCAGCATGGCTCACTGCTGCCATCGCCCAACCGTGACAGATGCCTTCCCACCACAAGTCTTTTGGACTGTTCTTCGAAAGAACTTTCTTAGTCAGTGGGTAGTTATAGTTGCCCATGAAAATGTCATACTTTTCAGCTGGAGATAGTCTTTCGAGTTCAGTGATGTCAGCTTTCTCGATTTCAGCCTTAGTCATGAGCTTATACTTGAAGAGCTCAGGGTTTGGTTCAGCATTCCAACGGTAAGCGATGCTACCCATGTTCGATGGCCAGAATGTATCAGACCAGATCATGTGGCTGTTCGTAAGCTTCGCCTTCAAAGGCAAAGAGGTAAGCTTCGCCGTGAGGGCCTTGCCAGTGACTTTACTGAACTTGAATGGATCATTGGTCTTATCCCAACGAGCGGCGTGGGCACTTGCCACAGACATAAGAATAAGAGCAGGCACGATTGTTGCGCGCATGGCGGAACTCCTTATACAGGTTTAAATTGAAGCGAGGCAGTTGTATCAGTTGGCAAGAAACGATGTGAGAAAAGTGAGGAAAAGGGTAAATCTTTCACGAGGCATCGACCCGACCCCCCAGAGAAGGTTATTAACCCCTTGAATACTAACCCCACTCTCCGAAGGCCCTCACTGTGAAATCCCTCTTGCTCGCCCTCGCTTTGACTCTTTCTTCCGCAAGCGCACTGGCCTGTGAATGCAGTGAATACCCAGTTGAAACAGACCCTGTGGTAGAGAGCTTGCTTAAAAAGTCCTTTGGAAATGACATCGTTATTAAGAAGAGTGAGTACGGAGACATGGAATCAGAATGGCTGAAGGCCTATCCCACGCTTATGGAAAGAATCTTTGCAGCTGACTACCGTGGCAGCTCTTGCGAGATCATCGGACCTAACGAAGAGAGCCTTATGATGTGTGCGGGAAAGTATAAGTCGGATTACCGCTATTTTCTGAAGCTCGCTTCAGGAACAGATTGCACCGCCGACATTCAAGTGAAAGCGTCGATCAAAAAAGCTTCAGCTAAATTGCTTCGTACCACCTGTCGCTAATCTCTTAGGCGCCCTCAATCATAGAGCTGATGATTGAGGTGAGCTTATCCAAATCGTCATGACGAATATTATGAAACATCGCAATTCTGAGTTGGTTGCGGCCTAGTTTTCGGTAGCCATCAATATCAATGGCGGCGTTTTGCTTACGAAGAATCTTGGTGATGTCATCGACTTTATACTTTTCATCTACGTCAATGGTCGCCACGGCAGTTGAACGATGAGCGACATCTTTCACAAAGGCACTCAAATAAGGCTTCGACTCCGCCCAATTATACATGAGCGCTGCTTTTCGTTGCGCCTGGGCCACAACCGCATCCTGACCAAGTTTGTTAAGACGTTTAATTTGTTCATTGAGCAAAAACAACGTCGCCAGAGAGGGTGTGTTGTAAGTCTGATGTCCTCTTCCATTCTCGATGGCATGCTGCCACTTAAAAGATTCAGGAATAAAGCGGCCAGTCTCACGTCCCAGTCTTTCAGCACGCTCGATCGCCTTGGGTGACATAAACGCCACATAGAGCCCGCCTTCAGAAGCAAACACCTTCTGAGGAGAGAAATAGTAGAGATCAACGTTCTTTAAATCGGTCATGATTTGACCGGCGCCGGAAGTGGCATCCATCGCCACCAAAGTTTGCGCATTCTTCATGGTTGGAACACGCGTGTTCTGCACACCCGTGGATGTTTCATTCAGAGTCGTGCAAATAAAATCAAAGCCTGGCTCTTCGTGCATTTCGATGCCACGGCCATACTCTACTGAGATTTGTTTGGTGTTGATCCAAGGAATAAGCTTGTGGGCCTTGTACCATTTGTCGGAAAACTCTCCGCAGGTGAAATGCACCGACGATTTCTCTACGAGCCCGAGTCCAATCATGTCCCAAAGCATTGTTGCGCCGCCATTGCCGAGCACGACTTCATAACCTGAAGGCAAACTGAAATAGGCACGTAATCCCTCTTGGATTTCACGTACCACATTTTTAACAGCGTCTTTACGGTGACTCGTCCCCATGTAACTCACGCCGGTGGCCGCAAGGTTTTGCAAATGCTCAAGAGGCACCAACGATGGACCGCATCCAAAACGTGGATCACTCGGCATCAGGTCAGCAGGCACAGAAAAATTTTCGAACATAGAGGGTTCTCCTCCCACTATATTGCCATCGCAAAAATAGTTTTGGGATATACTTTCCTTACTAAAGGACGCTCATGATTATTAGTTTTCTGTTCGCCTTTCTTTTCAGCGCGGCAGGCCATGCTGAGGCGACATCGACCGACAGTTTCTCTCAGAGATTTAAGAACCTCGGTTTTCATGCCGGTTCTCACACTGAGTTCGTGGGCCGCGTGCAAACTGATGAGAATGGCGGCAAAGAGAAATTTGCCTTCAACCCTTTGCTTGGGTTTTCTACCGACGTCAAAATGACGGACGATTGGATGATCATTCCAGAACTCAACTGGGTACTTCCGCGAGAGGCCGGCGAAGGTGTCACGCAAAACCTGATCATGCTCAGAACAGACTTTGCTTGGCGAGGGAGTGATTGGTGGCGTCTGCGCGTGGGAACCTCATTGATGGTCAACAACATCAAAGGCGAAGGTGGCTCAAAAGAGCTGAACAACGGTAACGGCACTTCACGTTTTTACATTCCTGCTGAATCACGCACATCGATCAATAACACACTTGATCTAGGTGCTGAGGCGATGCTGGAAGATTTCGGCATTCGCTTTCAGACTTATATTTATTCTGTGCTGAAGTCTGAGCGCCGTGAAATCAGCTACACAGTTATGTTTAGCTACTACTACGACTTGGGAGAATAG
Organism: Callophyllis flabellulata; assembly: GCA_032270525.1. Taxonomy (NCBI): domain Eukaryota; phylum Rhodophyta; class Florideophyceae; order Gigartinales; family Kallymeniaceae; genus Callophyllis; species Callophyllis flabellulata. Next base: position 28,702 of record JAUJPK010011114.1, on the reverse strand, counting down.
CATGAAGTTTTTATTTTTCGTTCTGTTGCTCCCAACCGTAGCGCAAGCTTTCACTTTGAATAATTCCATCGGTGCACGTTTTGATGAGGAGAAGGTCAATGTCCGTGTAGGCCTCAATCCTACTCCTTGTGACAACGTAGATCTCGACGAAGTCTCAGGCCTTCTCGGTGATGCCATGGACGATTTTTGGAATAAAGTTTCCACTTCACGCTTAGAGCTCGCCGCCTCGAGTAGCGAAAACACGGGCGATGATAACTATTGGACCGGTGAACTGTGTCTTATCGGTGGAACTTGTGGTGGCACTCCAGTCCCAACTCAAAGTGACATCATCGTTACGTGTAACAAGAACACCACCAACTTTCCTGGTGGCAGCTCACTCTTGGCCCTGACACTTCCCAACGATATTTCTGGCAAAGATATCAAAGGCGCCGTGGTACTCATCAATGACACCAATGGCAGTTTTTCCTCTCTCTCACGCCAAGACAAAGTCGCGGTGATAGCCCATGAAGTGGGCCATGCCATCGGACTCGGCCACAGTGAAGAGAGTTCGGCGTTGATGTTTTATAAAGTTGTTCCGACACGCACAGACTTAGGTCGCGATGATCGCCTTGGCGTCACGTACCTCTACCCTGTGCAAGTGGATCTCTTTGGCGCAGGCTGTTTCTTGGGAACCATCTCAACGTTCAAGAGTGGAGGCGATGGAGACGGCGGCGGAACCAACACATTCTGGCCCACCGCCCTCATGGGATTACTACTCGCCTTAGTTTTTAAGCGAACTAAGAAAGAGATCTGAGCGAGTTGCCACGTTTGGCACACTCAGCTTCATAGACTTCCAGCTGCTCTTTTTCTTCGTTATTGAGCAGCTTCTCATCGATCAAGTTCGGATCAAATCCAACATTAGTGAACGAGCGGAATTTGAGATAGCCCTTAAACTCAGGGTGCTTCTCTACGACTGCGACGTTTTCTAAGCGCACACCGGCCACACCGGGAAGATAAATTCCTGGCTCGATAGAAACAACTTGGCCGGCACGCATCGGCATCTGTGAAGCCACAGAAATTCTCACACCGTCTTCGTGAACGTGAATGCCCACGCCATGTCCTGTGCCGTGACTGTAGTTATAACCGTGCTTCATCAACGGCGCGCGCGCGATGCCATCCAACACGTTCCCTTTTGTGCCTTCGAGGAAAATCGCGTTCTGCAACGCCAAGACACCTTTCAAAACAAGTGTGTAGATTTTTTTGTGCTCTGGTTTGGCTTCACCTCTTGGAGAGGCAAAAAATGTCCGCGTGGTATCAGTGGCAAAGCCACCAGCGAAATAACCGCCGGAATCCAGCAAGATCATATCGTCGGCCTTGATCACCACTTGATCTGAAGGATTTCCGTAGTGAATGATGGAACCGTTAGGACCGACACCGGCGATGGTGCCGAAGCTTTGTTCTTTAGAACCTTGCGCTTCGTACTTTTTAGTCGTCTCCGCCCACAGATCGTATTCTGTGAGACGTTTGCCATCGCGAATACTTTCTTTGAGCCATTTGATGGTGTTGAAAATCGCTTTGTCACTGCAAACGAAGTTCGCTTCCATTTCACGAATCTCGGCGGGCTCTTTAATTGACATCCACTCCACAAGGCCAAGCGGCTTTTCTTTCAAGCGCTCAGGGTGAAACACCGAGAGCAGCATATTGAAATCGGCACAATTCAATAGACCTGGGTCAAGAGTGACTTCTTCAAGATGCAAAGTGTTCTGCAAACGCGTGAGTTCTGAGCCGATCTGATTGTTCGGCACTTGAATCCACTCCACCCCATCAATCTTCTTGGCCGCTGCGCTGATCGGTGTATCGGGAGTAACGAACACATAAACCTTGCGCAAAGTGGCCAATGCCTTAGCGCGGAAACTTGAAAGATGTGGCAACTGATAGCCACGGCAGTTGGTGATCCAGCTCACTTGATCCAAAGCGGCCACGAACATGCCCTGCTTTTCATTTTGGAACACATGGGATGTTTTCTCTAACGTGTCACGGCCACGGTTCTCGCGGGCCACATGTTGGATTTCTTTTGGGGCAGGCGTTGGAGTGAAATCAATGATGCTCGCAAGCTCAGCGAGATGGAACGGCACGGCTTCAGTGACGCTCTCTAGACGCTTGAGGAATCCGAGAGATGTGCGATCAGCTTCAAGGCCTACTTTCTTCATCTGGAGTGACTTGGCATCATTCAACAAGGCCTGGGCAATGCCAGTCGCCGCGTCGCACTTTACGACATGCACGACTGTGTTATCCACTTCCCCGTCGGCCTGCTCATGGTAACGCCCATCGACGTAAAGGCGTACTTTACCCGTGCTTGGAACCAAAACTTCCGCCGTAGAGCCAGTAAAGGCGGTGAAGTAGAAGCGGTGACAGTCTTCTAGCGGGACGTATTCCGTGAGGTAGATATCGTTACTGGAGATATAGAACCCATCCAGCTTATGCTGGGCCATAAATTGCTGCAGTTTTTGCACGTTCTGCTTGATGGTTTGGGGGGACAGAGCGAGGGTTTTCTTCATAGAATCATCCTTGTTACGCGACTCAAAAAAATTACCCTGCAACGATTGCGAAGGGAAGGATATTATGGCCCCGAAACCTCCAGTGCACTATGGCGATTATCTGCAACTGCCGAAGATTCTTGATGCCCAAACACTCGAGTCGGCCAAGCGCGGAGCGGCCGCGCACGATGAAATGCTTTTCATCGTTATTCACCAAACCTATGAACTGTGGTTCAAGCAGATTTTGCATGAGATCGACTCGGTTCGTGACCTCTTGTCGGTTAAGCCAGTGCCTTCCACTTCTTTTTCCACCATTGTCGCCCGTCTTCAGCGCGTAACTGAAATCCAAAAGATTTTGGTTGATCAAATTCGTGTTATTGAAACCATGACCACTTTGGATTTCTTAGATTTTCGTGATGATCTTATTCCGGCCTCAGGTTTTCAGAGTCTACAGTTCCGTTTGATCGAAACGGCTCTTGGCGTAACGTCTGCTCATCGCATGGAAGTTGAAAAGCAATTTTTTATGTCACGGCTTAAGCCTGAGCATCGCCAAATGCTCGCCGACGCTGAAGCCCGTCCTTCGCTTTTTACGTTGCTGGAAGGCTGGCTTGAACGTATGCCTTTCTCGCAATTCTCTGACTGGGATTTCTGGTCGCAGTACTCGCAAAAAGTCCAAGAGATGCTGGAGCGTGATACGAAATCCATCGAAGGCAACCCGAATCTCGATGAGCGCGTCCGCAAGATGGAACTCGGCAATCTTAATACCACGCGCGAAACTTTTTTGACCTTACTCGATGCTCGTCGTTGGGAAGAGGCCCGCGCTGCAGGAAAAGTTCGTCTCTCGCAACGGGCCACACTGAACGCCATTTTCATTCAGCTCTACCGCGACTGGCCTGCTATGCAGGCGCCAAAACAACTTCTTACTCTTACCGTTGAGATGGATCAGCAGATGACCACCTGGCGCTGGCGCCATGCGATTATGGTTCAACGTATTCTTGGAACCAAAATTGGTACCGGCGGTTCGGCCGGCAGTGATTACTTGAAAAACACCACGGAAAGAAATCGTGTGTTCACTGACCTCTTCAACCTTTCAACTTTCTTAATTCCGCGCTCAGAGATTCCGGCACTCCCCGATTTCCTCCAGCATGAAATGGGTTTCTCCTATGAAGGACTATAAGTCGCTCTACTCTCGTTTCTTGGCCGCTCGACCGGATGAGTTGCACTTCGCTGCTCACTCCCACCATTTCTGGCCGGACGTCACCCGCGAAGCTCAGCTCAAAGTATGGGACGATGCTGCTCAATACAACGATCGCAAATGGGAGTACATCTTCAAGTCCATCGTGCCGCAAGTCCAATCGCACATCGCACGCATCCTCAATCTCAAGCGCTCAGATATGATTGCCCTCGCGCCTAATACTCACGATCTCTTGGTGCGACTTTTCTCAGAGCTCCTTACACGCCCTCAATTAAAACTTCTCACCACTGACAGCGAGTTTCATTCCTTCGCTCGTCAACTGCGTCGCTGGGAAGAAGTGCATACACACCTCAAAGTCACGCGCGTGGAAGGCATTGAACTTCTCAACAATCGCGAAAGCTTCTTACAAAACTTTGAAAGCAAGCTCGCAGGAACCGATGTGGTTTTTGTCAGTCAGGTGTTCTTCAACTCAGGCCTTGCGCTCAATATTGAAGACATCGAACGCTGGGTACAGAAAGCCTCACCCGATACGATTTTTATTATCGATGGCTACCACGGCTTTGCCGCGCTCCCGACTGATCTCTCTCGTCTTGAAGGACGTGTGTTTTATGTGGGTGGTGGCTACAAGTATGTCCAGGCCGGCGAAGGCGTGGGCTTTATGGTCGTTCCTCAAGGCCCGTGGCGCCCGGTGATCACGGGATGGTTTGCTGAGTACGCTCACCTCTCGGCTCCCGCAGGTGGAGGCGTAGGTTACTCCAACGATGGCATGGCCTTTTGGGGTGCCACCATGGATCCCTCCGGTTGGTACCGTTTCGTGGCCGCCTGGGATGAGTTCCAGAAACTTGGTATTACGATTGAACATATTCACCAGCACGTTCTCACGTTACAAAATGAGTTCCTCAATCTCTCTCCCCTTCAAGAGCTTAAACCCCTCTACACCCAGCCGCTCCTGCATCATGGGCATTTCCTCACCTTCGAGGCTTCGAACGCCAATGAAGCCACTTCTGTGCGCGAAAAGCTGCTTCAAAAGCAGGTCTATATAGATCAGCGAGGGGCGCGCTTACGCTTTGGATTTGGAATGTACCAAGACAGAAAAGATGTTCAGCAGCTCAAGGAACGTTTGAGCTAAAGGCTCGGATTCATTCTTTTTCAGAAAAGACTTAAAGTCCTTAGAAAACATGCCGATAGAGCACTCAGTGGACAATAAAACCAATTGAGGCAGTCGGGCATATATGGGCATCAAATTTGGCAGCGTGATTCTAACTATTCTCTTTCTCTTCATCGCCAAAATTTCGTTTGAAGCCACGACTGATACAGCAGCCCCTTCTCGCGGTCCCGCAAGCATTAGTTCTGCCAATTCAATTGATGCTGATTATGCGGCTCACATGAACGGCCACTACACTAAGAACTAAATCTAGCCGCCGCCTGAGTTCGATCCAGAACGTGAGATCTCAATCGATAGATCCACTCCCGGCATCATAATTGACGGAACACTCCCAAAACCACGTGGCAAAACGATGAGATCAACGTCTTTGATTTCGTTCTGCAAGATCACGCGCTCATTTTTCAAAACAACTGAAGTAACTTCGATTCCGATGAATCCTACTGGTTCAACATACACTTCCTTCACATTGCTTGAACTGAACACCTCATCATCAACGGTGACGAGTTTCTTCACAACGTAGTGTGTTTTAGCCGTCTGAAGCTGCGCATGCGCATGCAAGGTGAAGGTCAAACAAAAGAAGCATAATAGTTTAATGTAGTTCATGGCGGGCCTCTTCTAACACGTTAAATGAATCCATACAAGCGACAGCAAAGCAGTGGATATCGCCGTGATTTTCCTTATCACTATAAAGCTTACTGAGGTCTTGGTGGAATTTTCGATACAACTCTTGTTCGGCCTCAATCCCTTTCTGGTTGAGACTCGCCGTGAGTATCATCATATAGTTACGCTTGCGACCGAAGTGAGAAGGACGGTAAAAGTTCAAGAACGTTTTCGCTACGTTTTTCCAGCTGGCAATAGAGCTCGTAAAGATGGAGTCATTACTGCCAAAGAACTTCCCGCCTTTCTGAGTAAGATGTCCTTTGCTTTCTAATACTTTGAGCGCTTCCACTCCTGCATTCCCCAGGATCTCACGAGTCGTATCCGGAGAAACTCCCGCAGAGGATCGCGCTAGGTAGTAAGCGACACACTCGTCATCGGCCTTACATAAGATAGCGTCTAAATCTTCTTGGATAAGTTGCGTGTTGCTTGCCGCGACGATGGGAAACATCTCCAACAACCACTTTGCGATCGGATCTCCGAAGTGAGCGATCAATTCATTAATGGTGCGTTTCTTAGAGATCGTCATCAAGAGCAAGAGGACCTTGTCTTTATCTAACTTATGATCCGGGATTTCACCCGCGGCCAAACGGCGCAGGTACTCGCGCCCCATACCTTCCTCGCGTGAGGCTAGCCCGCGAAGACTCACGTTTGGATGAGCGCTTAAATGCCCATCAATAAGACTCTTCAGCGTAAGGCCGAGGGTCGCTGGTGTTGTTACGTTATCCATCGTGGCGGCTTTATAGTTCAGGGTTTGACCTAGAACAAGTCGGCCATGAAAATGTTTCAAGTAACTTAAGTCCATCTTCATCATGCGCTGACCTCACCACGGTCAGATTCTCTTCAAAACCAACAAAACCGATTCCCACCGCAGCACAACGTACCGTAATAACCGCGCTCATCGATGACTAATGACGCAAAACGCTTCCTCCGGAAGAAGCACGAGCTGAGAAATCGTCGGTAATTATAAAAAACAAACTATGTAGGAGTTACACATGTTCTCGAAACACTTTTCAACAGCACTGCTTGCCGGTCTGACCATAGGTCAGGCCTGGGCGCTCCCCGATCCTCGTGCTGATCTTACAGCACTTACTAAAGCCGTCTCTTTAACTGGCATTGGCAAAATCATGGGTGACCATGAAAAGAGCAATGTCGTCTATGTGGCTCCCGACGATATGAAAGTGACGGGTCAATTTTATCAAACGTCAGCAGGGATGAGCTGCGAGAACCTACATAACTTCCGCTCTATCCTGACAAAGATGCCTGAGCAGCACGAAGTTCAAACCATCTATAAGGAAGACAGATTCGTCTCTCCTTATTATGAAGTGATGTTCGCCAACGGGATGCGCAGTCGCAAAATCCTTCTCAAGATTGAAGAACTTCGTAATGAAGCTCTCCAACTTCGTGAAGACAATCAAGAAAGTCTCGCTGAGTACAACCGTGCTTTTCAGGCCAAAGAAAACCTCAATGCAGAATACAACCGACTCAAAGAGCAATTCGACAACACTCATCGCACCATGATGGCGGAAATCAACGCTGCCCAAACAGAAGCGGAGAGAAACAGCGTTCGCGAGACGTACCGTCCGATGATCAAAGACTTTAACGAAAAGATTAGTAAGTCTTACGAAGTCTTCGTTCAAGCTAATAAAGTTTACTCTGAGGCCGTCGGTAAATGGGCACATATCCGAGATGAACTCGCCTTCCTCGAAGAGCTAGAGACAGATATGCGGACCTCACTCGGAAATTACGAGAGAACGAGCAAAGAAGCCTACGAGTATGCCAATGCTCAACTCAACATTATGTCTAATAAGATCGTCGGCCGAGCGACCGCAGCTTATAGCCTTGCGACGAATCAGAAAGTGGCGCTGTTGGCCGAAAGGATTAAAGAAGCAGGACTGGATTATGATGTCCGTCACCTCGACATCTTTAATGTCATGCTCAATCCGAACATCATTCGCCTCGAAGGAGAAATGACGATTGGTAATCTACCGACTTACAACTTGGTCAGTTATCAGATTGATCCGAAAACTCAAATCCCACTAGGGATCAAGAATCGCACCATCACACTACCGGCCCAAATCACTGAAGAAGGCCAAGAACCACGTGATCTATCTTTTGAAGTCAAAGAGTTCACCGCTAATGCTGGCTCTGCACAAAGCTTTGAGATGCCCATCACCGTGGCGAGCTACTGTGGACAGCCAACCATGAAAACAAAGTATTACACTGTTACGACCGCCGAAGGCGAAGTGGTAAAGAGTAAAGTGACTTACCCTGTCTTCAACGAGAATCCAGGACGAGTGATTTATGCCCAAAACGTTCCGCTAACTTACAATTTCTACCAAAAAGCTGAACCGATCGAAGGCAAATGCGAATTGAATGTCTCTAATTCATCGGCCTACGTACGTAACAGCGGCAAGAAAAAATCAGGCGGGTTCTTTCGTCGTAAAACGAAATCTTGGGATCACACTCGCCATGACTATAACAAGGACATGGGCCTTAAATGCGAAATGGTGAAATCGCCTATCGGTTCTAATCCTGAGGAGTCGGCACTCATCAACGAAGCTCTTGAAAAATCGCTCTATCAAGATCTGTTCCATATGTTCATCATGTCTTACGCCAAAGAGTATACCATCTCCGAAGTACCTCATACGGAGCTCGGTGCTGACAGTAAGTTCTTCTCTCAGATTGGTGGCGGAGTCATGAATCTGTGCGGTCAAAACAAGTACTGTGAATTCGGCTCAATCGTTCTGAAGTCGATGGATGATCTCGTCGGCTCACGCCATACCGGAAGTTCGTCTCACACGCAGAGCTCTAAGGGCAGAATCGTAAAAGACTTCAAGCTCAGCTCATACTTAGTTAATCATGGCTCTACCAACGTAGAAATGACGGTTTGTCTCGATCGTCAGAATTGCCAATAGGAGCTGCCATGAAAAAGACTTTACTCATTTTAATTGTTGTTGGAGTGACCGGGGGATTGTGGTGGAGTTGGTCTCCACAATTCCAGAAGCCGGCAGTGGCACGAGAAAAGGTGGGGGTTAAATCCCCCGCCTCTTCTTCACGGATTAAACAACTCGCCCAAGAAGTCAAAGCTCTCCATGTCCCAGCGAGCATCCCTAGTGTTGAAATCGCCAAGGCCCAACTCAAAAAAGCCCAAAGCGAATTTAAGGCCGCCACTGATGAGTACAACAACAAAGCGCTCCAGCAAAAAGTGACGATTGCTGATGAAGAAAAATACCAGGTCCACATGAAAAAATCCCATGCGGCTTACCTGGAATACCAACAGATCGTTTTTAACGAACTCAAATTAAGTAAGGAAATCTAATATGAAGCCACTGCTGTTACTCACACTACTTCTACCAACATTCGCATTTGCTCAACGCTTACAAGACTATGACGTGCAGATGGTCAGAAACCACGCCTACGTCACGCCAAAGGTGATGAAATTGACTCCGGAAAGCAATGAGGCCTCGCGCTCTGATGCGTGTGCCTTTGGCAAAGAGATCTTGAAAGATGTCAGCCATGATTTTCAACGTTTCAATTGCCTAACAAGACCCGACTCCCCTCTTTGCAAAAACCTCAAGGACCTCGTACTGAATTTTGCGCAGGAAGACAGCCTGTCTCAGTACGGCAGTCGAGTCGCAAGTTTCAACTTGAAAACGAAGCAACCTGACACCGCACTCCTTGCACGTCAGTTCGGCCAAGAGCTTAATCTCGATTCAGAGAGAGTGCACATCCTTCTGCCGTCACTGGATAAAGCCACAATCCAAATCTCCACGGTACAAGAAAGTAATTTCTTTCTTAAGCTCCTGAACGTGCTCTCTATGCCACACAGTCTCTACATCGACGGTCAAACGCTCGTAAGCCAAGATCGACTCTCGACCTGCGCTTTTAAAGAAAAGGCGTTAACTCTTTCGGGATATATTGAAAGCCAACAGACAGTGGCGACAGATCGTCCTCTTATCGAAATTTATTCGCTCTATAACTTCTATCATGGTGTGTCGGACAACTGGTCTCGTCTTGAGGGTAAAAACTGGAAAAACCCTTTGCACCAAATCCTCTATATCTCGAACATTCTTCAAGAGAACATGAAGAGATATCAAGTCGAGAAACTCTACTCAATGGAGCAACTCTACGACGTCATATTCGCATCTCACATTGAACAAGATGAGTTCTCCATCTACCTCAACAAGTTTAAAAACATGAACGAGTTCGCCAGCAAAGTACATCCACCTTTCCAAGATGAACTCAAGTTTTCAGTTCAACTTGTGCAGAACTAAGGAGGGCCTATGAAATCAGTTATTCTCATGCTCGTCCTAGGATTCCTCGTCGCCAGTTGCGGCAAGAAAAGCTCAAGTTCAAGTCGTACGACTGACAGTGGTGATACCGGAGATGGCTCCACCGTTCGCGTAGAAGATTACAAACCGAAGCTCAAGTGCCTTGAAGGTAAACTTGGGTGGCTTGAGAATCCTCCGATGACGAAGAAAGAGATTTTTCAACGCTTAACCAAAACGAGCTACGTTGGTTGTGACGCCGACTCAGTGATTGTCGGCATCTATACTGAACAAGTTCTTGAGCGCCACCCCAACATTCAATTTTAAGGATGACCTATGAAATATCTATTAATGTCCCTCATTTTCTTCACCGTACAGTCCCGCGCAAGCGATGAGATTTCTCCTGCCTGCCGAGTTGTATTGGAGCGCGACTATGTATCAGTCTCAACTGTGCAAGATGAGACCACCGAAATTCTTAAGGCCGCGCTGAAATACACACGCAAGATACTCGATCTCAAGTTTGAGTCTCATGCTTTTTTCACGAGCAATCGGGAACTCTACGGCGAATTCAAACGCCTCGAAACACTTAAGCTTGATATCGAGGAACGCCGTCAGCAAGCGATCGCAAGGAAGGTGGAAAAGGAAAGAGACTCCAATCAACTTTTGCTAGGCCTATCAGTGCTTGATCCGAAAGTGGCCCAGAAGATTTCAAGCACGCTGCTTCGGGAACGCGCCAATGAGCTTCAGCGCCAAAACAATCTGATCTACAGCTACAAGTTGCAGTGGGATCGTCATTCACGGGATTACTACGATGTAGTGGGCCAGTGGGCGCCCTATCAGCATATTTTGAAAGAGCTCACCCAGCTGGAAGACTCCCTTCAGCTCACCTTGAAGCGCTTAGCTGAAATCAATCAGACGGCCGGCGTGATCCTCACGGATGTTCGCCAATCGCTCTCGACTGAATGGCGCCAGCAAGACGCCGAAGAAATCTGCCAGTCTATCGACCAGCAATTGCTAAAGATCGCTGAACAGTCACGCTAACTCAAGCGCCCGCTCATGCTAAAATTGAGCGGGCCTTGGTTTTAAACTGCTGACCACGATCAACATAGTTTTTAAATTGATCAAACGACGGATGCGCCGGAGAGAAGACTAAATTACCCTGCAACTTCTGTGACTTGGCCAAAGCAAAAACTTGATCCAACGTATGGGCGGCTTCTGTCTGAAAATCTCCCGAGAGTTCTTTCACCAAGCGCTCTGTGGTCATACCGATGGTGAAGATTTTCTTCACGCGTCCTTTAAAGGGCAACAAATCGGGCAAAAGTTTGTCCGTCTCATTGCGCAGCTTACCGCCAACAACAAGATAAAGGTCTTCACTGCCTTCAAAGGCCGCCAGCGCCGTACGAGTAGCTTCGCCATTGGTGCTTTTGGCGTCGTTATACACTTTCAAACCACTAAAGGTTCCGACGTATTCAAGGCGATGTTCTACCCCTGGGAACGTTTCAATAAACTTCTGAAAAAGGGAATCAAGACCACTGATCCCCAGCAGGGAAAGAGTTTTCCAAGCGCAGTAATAGTTCGCACGGTTATGCGCTCCAACCAAAACCCCTTTGGCAAAATCAAAGCGCGTGAGGAAATCGGCCGGAAGATTTTTCTTAGCAAAAATATGGCGAGTCGCTTTCGTGGATGCGCTCCACTCCACCCATGCGCCCGCCTCTTCACCTACAATCAGATCATCCCCTGCCTGCATATTGAGCAAGAGACGCAACTTCGCGCGACCGTAATCTTCAACGCCTTCATAACGTTCAGAATGATTAGGCGTAAGATTCAGCATCAAACCGATTCGAGGATGAAACTCCCGGATGGTTTCAAGCTGAAAGCTCGACACTTCAATGACGGCGAAATCAAAGTTCTCACCGGCCAAAACCTTCTGGGCCATATCGCAATAAGGGATTCCGATATTACCGCCACAGAAAACTTTTTTGCCGGCCTGCTTGAGTGCCTCAAAAATCATGGTGGTGGTCGTCGTTTTTCCGTTGGTGCCTGTAATGGCAATGACCGGAACTTTTCGACAAAACCAGTAGGCCAGCTCAATTTCTGAAATAATCGGCACACCCGCAGCATTCGCCATGGCGAGTGCTGGATGAGAGGTGGGAATCCCTGGAGAAATAATGATCAGCCCGCTGGAGGCAAATACTTCTAAAGCATCGTCTTGAGAATGCATATAACAGGGCTCGAGATAACGGTAGAGATCGTCTTTGTCTCGCCACGACTCAACGGCACCCTCATTAATCGCATGAGTCTCTACGCCTCGTGATTGTAACAGACGAACGGCCGCCACACCCGACTTCCCCATCCCAAAGACAGAGACGCGTTGAATATTTTGCAGTTCAGGAGGGAGTGTCATCATGCTATACCTCAAACATGGAACATCGGGCCCGCTATGAGGCCCTGGTAGAGTTTCTCTTACCCTACCAGGACATTTGGCGAAACGAAATCATGCTGCAGTATCCTCGGTCGTTAGCGGCCTACAATCCTGCGTGGGTTGAGGAACTTACTCAGAAACTTTCTCCTGAATTCACTTTCGAGCTTCTCCAAGGCCGCGGCTGGGAAAAACTTCAACCTTCTCTTGCGGCGTTTCACAAAACCCTCAACCAGCTTTCTCATTTTCCCACGGCCCTCCCGAAGTCAGGTCTACCGGTTAAGGCCGTCAGCTGGGTGAAGATCATTCCTAAAAAACAGCATGAACTTGAACGCCTCGCCCCCTTGATTGCTGAGCTGGTGCAAAAGCGTGAACTGAGTGATGTGGTGGATATTGGCGGCGGCGTTGGCCATCTCGCGCAAACCCTCGCCCATCACTATGGATTTAAGGTCATGAGCTTGGATATGGATCCTGAACTGCAACGCAGTGGTGTCCGTTGGCAGCTTCACAAATGGGAAGACTCTCCTCACAAGGTGAGCTTTCAAGAGCATCGTGTAGAGCGCGCTGATCAAAAATTTGCTGCTCTCATGGGGCCAACTACTCTCACAACCGGTTTGCATACTTGCGGAGGTTTAGGTGTGGCCCACATGGAAGCCGCTGCTCTAGCGCGGGCTTCTGTTGTGAACATGCCCTGCTGCTATCATAAACTCGAACTCTCCGACTGCAATCTCTCGACCAGAGCAAAGACACATTCACTTCCTTGGAATCTTTTTGCGCTCACTCTCGCTGCCGGAGCTCATCGCAAAGTGACCATCGAAGATGTGCTGTTCCGAGATAAGATGAAATATTTCCGCTACACCCTTCACTTCTTACTGCACGATGAATTCGGGATAAAGGGTCAAGTGACCTTAGGCAATTGCCCGCCGGATCTTTACGATGGAAGTTTTGCTGTTTACGTGCGTGAGCAACTGAGTCGTTTGCAGCTCACATCCGCTTGGACTGACGAGAAACTCAACGCCTACTTCCAATATGAGAAAAACCAAACCTTGATTAAACACATGCTCGCGGCGGCCACGGTACGTGATGTGATGGGACGCGCTTTAGAGGCGGCGTTGCTGACTGATCGTGCATTGTGGATGGAAGAACAAAACTATCACGTGGACATTCGCGAGATTTTTGATCCCGCCGTCTCTCCACGCAATATCGTCTTGGTTGCTGTGCCCTAAAACGTCCAACCGATCACAAACTCTGGAAGCCAGAATCCATTGTCGCCGTCTACATCACTGGAGTCGAGGAAGACGATGTAGCTTGCTCCAACGCCAAGGTTAAACCGTGGGTTGGTATAGAAGTTAAAGCCCAGGTCAATTTGCATGTAACGAAAATTATAAGATGAGCCACTCGGCTTGATGTCGAAGGCCAGATCGTCTGTTTCTGATTCATCTTTCTCAATGTCGAAGCCGTCCCAGTGAACGTAGTTAAAGCGTGGGAACAAAAATACTTCGAACCAGTCCTTTCGCCAGCTCATCACCGGCCCGGCGTAGAAGCCACGAGAATCTACGTCGGCAATGCTCGTGCCGTAGAAGCCGCCGCCGCTGAGCGCGAGTGAAAACCCTTCTTCAGTGTTGATGAAAGCGTACTTTGTAAACGCGGAATAGACGGCACCCAGCTGAAGCTCTGCCGCAAGACCCATATCCCAATTCTCTGTCACTCCACGCTCATAGCTCACACCTAGGACTGGAATGCCTGGGGAGACTTGCATCTTGTTGTTACCCTCGCCAAGGGTACGCGCATTCCGAGTCGTCATCATGGGCGCGATCGAACAGCTCGCCAAGAGTGTAAAGGCGAAGAATAGCAGCAAATGCTTCATGGGAACCTTCGTTTTAGTTAAGGTGGAACACTTCGCGCATTTCTTGGCGAAGGAGACGCATCTTGGCGTCGATGTCCGGATGATTCACGTCTTTCGGATCCAAGAGATAGTTCTCAGGACCGAGTTCTTTGATCATGAGCTTGGTTTGCCAAGTATTGTCGTGGGCCATGTTGATGTCTTGGCGATAGACGTAACGATCGAGCACATCTTTCGGAATGAACTCTTGAATCGAATTGAAGTAATGATCGTTGTAGATTTTTTTGCCGTTTTCAAGACGAGTGTAACCACGAACTACGTAGTCGATGTAGGCCACATCACACTCAAACGCGTTGAACATGTACTCTAGGGCCTTCAACGGAATGATCTCTCCGCAAGTGGCCACGTCGATATCAACGCGGAAAGTACAAATCCCTTCAGGGTCTGAAGCATCCGGGTATGTGTGCGTGGTGATGTGAGATTTATCCAAGTGCATCTTCACTGAAGCCGTCGTGTTGGCCGAAGTGTCTTCCCACTTGCCACCTGCGATGTCGCTCATGAGCGTCATGGTCGAGGCGCCGACTGGATCGTAGTTTTGAATAGATTCGTTAAGGATGTTGGCGTCGATGATGCGGCAAATTTCGCGGGCGATATCGCGGATCTTTTCTGCGCAGTACTTTTCATCAATGTAGGCGATGTAACTCTGGCGCTGCTCTTCGGTCATGGCGATGTTGAAATCGTAAAGGTTGAAACTCACAATCTTGGTTAGATTGTTAAATCCAGAAAGCTTTACTTTCTCAGTCAAAGTCACCATCGCGGTACCCCCAAAAAAACATGAAAGGTTTTTATAGGGGACCAAGGCTTGATTTGCAAGAGTTTTAGGAGCGGTGCGAGAGGCTTTTAGAGCGAGGACCGGAATCTTAACATTCCGATCCTCGTAATTATCTTAGATCAGGTTCATCGACTTAACGGAGTCACGCTCAGCACGCAATTCCTCGAGAGTGGCTTTAAACTTCTCTTGGCCAAACTCATTGTGATGGATGCCCTCAACGACTTTCAATTTGCCGCCTTCAACACGGATCGGGAAAGAGAAAATCAGGCCCTTATCGACGCCATATTCGCCATTAGAGGCCAAGCACATTGAGTAGGTCTGACCAGCAGGTGTATCGGTTGTGAGGCGGCGAATACCGTCAACCACCGCATTGGCGGCTGAAGCAGCAGAACTTGCGCCGCGGGCCTTAATAATGGCAGCGCCACGCTGCTGAACAGTCTTCATGAACTCGCCCTTGAGCCACTCATGATCTGTGATGACCTCAGTGGCCGGTTTGCCATTGATTTTAGCGTTGAAGAAGTCAGGGTACTGAGTCGCTGAGTGGTTACCCCAGATCGTCATGTTGCTGATAGCAGTTACTGGTGCACCCGCTTTCTGGGCCAATTGAGTTACTGCGCGGTTTTCATCCAAAGAAGTCATAGCGAAGAAACGATCAGCTGGAATGCCTTTCGCGTTGTTCATCGCGATCAAGCAGTTGGTGTTGCATGGGTTACCTACAACAAACACACGCACATCGCTCGCCGCGCTCTTCTCAACAGCGTTACCTTGAGCGGTGAAAATACCACCGTTTATTTTCAAGAGATCAGCGCGCTCCATGCCGTCTTTACGTGGCACTGAACCGACGCAGATAACCCAGTTCGCATCTTTAAAAGCCACGTTCACATCAGATGACATGACGATGTTACGGAGCAATGGAAAAGCACAGTCTTCGAGTTCCATGGCGACACCTTTAAGTGCCGGTAGAGCTTGCTCGAGCTCAAGAAGTTGCAACTCAACTTCAGTTTCTGGACCAAACATTTGTCCTGAAGCGATACGGAACAACAAGGCGTAACCGATTTGACCAGCGGCGCCCGTAACAGCAACTTTAACGCGTTTTTTTGACATGGAAGTCCTCCAAGATTGAATTTGCTCGCCATTATACGAGACGCGCGGAGCGTAGTGTGAGTCTTTTATCCGTTCAATTCCTGGACAAGAGAAGGCCCCAAGAATAGCATCGTGAGTTATGGTGCAGAATTCAAACAACCGTAATCGTCGTCCTCGTCGCCCAGGTGGCGGAGGCCCACAAAACCAAGGCCCACGCGGCCCAGGAGACGGTCAAAATCGCCAAGCAGCAGGCAATCAAGGCCAAGGTGGCGGTGGTGGACAGCGACGCTCTCGTCGTCGTCGCTCAGGACGCCCTCTCTCGCCTGCTCAGGTGGTTCAGAAGTACCTCAACCTCCTCGAGCAACACCTGACCAATCGTCGTAAGTATTATGAAGATTTCAATCGCGATGAAGGCCGTCATCGCCGTCGCTTGGAAAAGAACTTCTTTGGCACCATTGAACAGTTGCGTCGCTTTGAAGAGCGCCTCAATCCGCTCCAAAAAGAAGCCCTCCTTAATCACGTTGAGCGCTACCGCCTGGACCTTACCTACTCAGGTAACCGGGATATGCCGGCCATGGCCGAACCTGTTTCAACCGAAGGTGAGTTTCAAGACCCGCACATCACTCCCGCTCAGATGGAAGCCTTTAAGGCTTACGAGCAGGATCGTGAAGAAACCTCAGGCACCTATGCCGACTATGAGGCTTACAAAGCATCCAAATAGTTTCTGAAATAAAAAAAGGCTCCGAAAGGAGCCTTTTTTATTAATTCATGTCGTGAGTTTTCTAGAGGCCGTCAGTGCCGGTGGCAGAGAGTTCTGTCTCCAAGGCCACTTTCTTAAGATCAGCCGTAGCTGCGGTGTCTTTTTCTTTCTTAGATGGCTTCTGGTTATAGAGATAGTTATTGAGCGTCTCTTCTTGGTCTTTCAAGATAGCGCCTTTCAATTCTTCAGATGGAATGTCCAACACTTCAGAAACGCGCTTCAACATCTTCAATGGGATATTACAGAGCGCGCGCTCTACGTTTGAAATGAACTGGCCATTTTTATAGCCGAGCAAATGTGAGAGTTCAGATTGAGAGTAGCCCTTCGGGTGATTCATGCGACGAGAACGAATTAACTGAGCAATATTTTTAAAACAGCGCATGGCCACTCCTGGAAACTTTCTGTTGGGCGAAAGCAGATTCTAGTCATTTTTTTTGGAATGTCATTCATCATCCCCAAAAAAATTGGTAGAACCATTGTAACCTCTTTCAGCAAAAATTAAGCAATGGGAAAAAACTGTTGAAGCTTTTTTCGTGGAACGTCAACGGCATCCGCTCTGTACATAAGAAGGGATTTCTTGAATGGTTCACTACGACTTCTCCTGATATCTTATGTCTACAGGAGACCCGCGCTTCAGAGGAGCAATTCCCTGAGGATGTGAAAAACTTACCGCGCGTTAAACTGCACAGCACCGTGGCCGATAAGAAAGGTTATTCTGGTGTCGCGACCTGGAGTCGACAAAAAATTGTTGACACGAAAAAACTTGAAATAAAGCTTTACGACAGCGAAGGACGTACTCTCATCCACGATTTGGGTTGGGCGTATTTGTTGAATTGCTATTTCCCGAATGGACAGAGAGACCATGCACGCGTGCCATTCAAAATGGAATATTGTGCAGCCATTCAGAAAAAAGTGAAGGCATTAAGAAAGTCCAAGCCCGTCATTATCACCGGTGATTTTAATACCGCTCATCACCCCATCGATCTCGCGAACCCCGTAAGCAATAAAAACACCACGGGCTTCTTGCTCAACGAACGCGCCTGGATGGATGAATTTCAAAAAGACGGCATGGTGGATGTTTTCCGCCATTTTAATCCTAAAGAAGTCGGCGCCTACACGTGGTGGAGCAATCGCCCTGGTTGCCGTGAGAAAAATATCGGTTGGCGTATCGACTACTTCTTTGTTTCCGAAGATCTTATGCCGGCTGTAAAAAAAGCACGCATTCATGCTGATGTCTTGGGCTCAGATCACTGCCCTATTAGTCTTGAATTGGATGATAAGAAATTAGGCCTTAAGTAACTCAGTCACAGTATTGATGAGCTCGTCGAAATCAATGGGCTTTGTGAGCACTAAAGCAATCCCCGCAGGAACAGCATCCGTCTCATGAGATTCATAGTGCCCTGAAACTAAGATGAAATGACCTTTAAAGTCGTATTGAGTGCAGAGGCGCTGGTAAAGGTCTGTCCCCTTCATGCCAGGCATTCGGGCATCGGAGACCACGACAAGGAAAGGCTTTTGCTCGATGAGCTTGAGGGCTTCCTGAGCGTCTTTAGCAGTCTTAATTTTTATGCCACGTTCAGCGAAGTAAATATCCGCTAATTCCAAGATGTCCGGTTCATCATCGATATAAAGCACTTGTGGCATAGAACTATCTTCTCTTAGAGCACACGCCCCTGCCAATACGTGGCCAGAACTTGTTTGTCGAAATGCGCGCGGACCTTCGTCTGAGCGATCAGTTTCTTAAGCAAACCTTCAGCATCCTTCTGTGGCCCCTGCGGCCCCTTTAGCACGACAAAATTAACTTCCTTGCCGGTCTCGAGACTGCCGGTACGATGATCTACACCCAAAATCTCCGCCCCAGCCAGAGTCGAACGATAGAGCGCCTTCACAAACGTGGCCTGGCGACGCCCTTTGCGGCCATGTTGTTGCACAAAGGAGCGCATCACATCCAACATCGACAAGAACGGGCCCCCACCGATGTCACTGCCAAGCGCCCAGCGAATTCCTTGGCGCTCAATCTTGCGAAAATCAAACAATCCCGAGCCAAGACCTTTCTCGCGCAACGGAGCGTTTGAGGTGGGGCAATGAACCAAAGCGGTTTTTGTGCTCTTGAGAAGCTTGAGTTCACTCGGCTTCAAGTGGATGGCATGCCCCATCAGTGAGCGAGAGCCCAGCATCCCTGCTTTGTGATAAATCTCGGTATAACTCTTGGCACTCTTATAGGCAGGAAATTGCTTGTAGAGCTCCATGACGTACTTAATTTCTGCTGGTGTCTCGCTAAGGTGAGTTTGCTTAAAAATTTTGCGACGATTCGCCTCAAGCGCCGTGGTCTTCATGGTGTGAGGATCTGTGGCGATGGCAAAACGAGGTGTGAGCACATAGCGATGCTTGTATTTTCGCATTCCACGCTGTGCAGACTTGATGGCTTCAGAACTGGTTTGCTGCAGTGACTTTGGCGACTGCATAGTCATGAGCACATTCCCAATGAGAATGTCTCCCTTCACTTCGTTCATGGCAAAATCAAGTGCGTGATCATGAACTGAGCTGTAGCAAGCTCCACCCAAAGTGCCGGCCTTACTTAGACGCTGGAAGAATTTTTTAGCGTGGGCACGCGCATAGGTTTTCGAAGCGTATTTGGCTTCAGTAGGAAAAGTGTATTTTTCTAACCACTGTAAAAGTGAATCTTTCGGCATTAAGCGCACATCATCTTGTACCCAGTGAAAGTGCATGTCGAAGAAGCCGGGAACAATAACGCCCTGGCGATATTCAAAGAGATTAGCGCTGCCAAAATCTTCCACGTACTTCTCGCACGCCTCCCGGTACGGCAGGATTTCTTTAATGCGGGAGATGCCCTTAGAAGAGGTCTCAGACACCAACACACCATCGGCCCAAAACTCACAGGTCTTATCATCCTTAGGGTTAAGGATGGCCGCTCGATAAAAGGTTAATTTACGCGTAGCCACAACTGGAATTCCTTTTTACGGATGCCGCAGGGAGGGATTAAAGTCCTCTCATGATAAGGTCATTTATTGTAGCGATGTTGTCCCTGCTTGTCCTCTCCGACCTTCGTGCCGGCGTCGATCCCATCACGGATTTATCCTTAGACCGCATAGTTGTCCTCGAAGTGGACGCCACCATCAACCCTGCGGTGGCCAATTACCTGCAAACTGAGCTCACTCGCACTGCGGCTACCGACAAAGCCCTATTTGTGATCAAGCTCAACACGCCTGGGGGCTTGGTAAGCACCACCAAAGACATCATCACGGCCATTGGAAAATCCACGCGGCCTGTGGTGATTTGGGTCACTCCGGAAGGCGCCTCTGCCACGAGCGCAGGTGCGATTATCGCCAGTAGTGCCCACGGACTCGTCATGAATCGCGGGACCAATATTGGCGCTGCGACTCCGGTGGGAATTGGCGAAGACATTAAAGAAGGCGACGGACGCGCCAAGGCCGTCAATGATCTCACCGCACTTGTGCGATCGCTGGCCACCACTCGTGGCCGCAACGCTGAGGCTTTTGTCAGCATGGTCGCAACTGCTGCCTCATTCACAGCTGAAGACGCCGCCAAGAAAGGTATTACTGACGGAGTCGTGACTTCTCTCGATGGTATTCGTGCTCTCTATCAAGAAAAGACTGTCATTATTCAAGGCCAAAAGCGCCTGATCAAATTTGCACCTATTGTGGAAACCGAAATTCGTGAAATGGATGCGGGTCAGCAGCTATTGAATATTTTTGCCAATCCATCTACGGCCTACATTCTTTTCATTCTTGGGGCCGCACTGCTCTACTTCGAGTTTCAAGCGCCAGGTGGCTTTATTGCTGGTGGAATTGGCGTGCTGTGCTTACTCGTGGCGGGTATCGCTTTCCAAGTTCTCCCTCTTAATTTTGGTGCCATGGCCCTGCTTGTTGCAGGTGTCGTACTGCTGGTCTTAGAAATTTACATTACCAGCTATGGACTCTTGGCCCTGGCGGGGCTTGGTTGTATCACGGCCGGCTCGCTCTTTTTGTATCGTCATGAAGATGGCTGGATGACCGTCCAGTACTCTGTGATCGTCTCCACACTAGGAGGCATCGTTGTTTCCTTGGGAGTGATCGCGTGGTTCTTGGCGCGACATCGTTCAGAGAAACAGCGATTTTTTGATCACTCACAACAAGAGGGTGAAGTCATTCGCGCTTTAGGCCAAGAAGGATCATCTTTTCTCTACCAGATTCGTGTGGGCGGAGTCATTTGGAAGGCCCGCAGTGCTATTGAACTGTCCGTGGGTGACCGCGTGAAAGTTGGACAACAGCAAGGTGATGGATTTTTACTCGAAATTACTAAGTTATAAACAAGGGAGCACCTATGGAATTCGTTGGCTATTTGCCGTTTGTCTTCATCATCGGAGGTATTCTATTCAGCACTTTTAAAATTCTGAATGAATACGAGCGCGGCGTGATTTTCCGTCTCGGTAAGTACAACGGCACTCGCGGTCCAGGTTTGATTATCTTGGTCCCCGGCCTTGAAAAAATGGTGAAGGTTGATCTTCGTCTCGTCACAATGGACGTCCCGGCACAAGATATTATCACCAAAGACAACGTGACTCTGAAAGTGAACGCCGTGGTTTACTTCCGCGTCTCTGATCCTTCGAAAGCGATCATCAGCGTAGAAAATTTCTATCACGCGACAGCACAGATTTCTCAAACAACTTTGCGCTCTGTCATCGGTCAGTACGAGCTTGATGAAATGCTCGCTCAACGTGACAAGATTAACGGCCGCCTCCAAGAAATTCTTGATGACTTGACTGAGCCATGGGGTATCAAAGTTACAAACGTAGAAGTTAAAGCCATCGATCTTCCTCTCGAAATGCAACGTGCGATGGCGAAACAAGCCGAAGCTGAGCGCGAAAAACGTGCGAAGATCATTTCTGCTGAAGGTGAATTGATGGCGTCTCAGAAACTTTCTGAAGCCGCTGCTGTTTTGGGCTCACAGAAAGAAGGTATTACCCTTCGTTACCTAGAAACTATGCGCGAGATTGCTGGCAACGGTGGAAACACGACGACGTTCTTCCCGTTCCCGATCGATATTCTTACTAAGTTGATGAAATAAAACGACAGTCCCAGATTTCAATTTTTGCCGTTTCAAATCCTTTTAGGGTTTGAGGCGGCAAAAGCTCCCAAGTCAATTTGCTATACAAGTCTGAGTCCTGTTTCTTAAGCTCTTCCCTCATCTCTCCAGTCATCACAATACCGTTCACAGGAGCTTTACCATTCATACGGTTGGCCAAGTTGATAACCATTCCAAGTGCCGTGTACGTCTTGATTGTTTGCTCATCGCCATAGAAACCTACCGACGCTATACCCGAAGCCATTCCAATCCGGAACTCAAACCGGCTTCCCCAAAGTTCATCGTAGATGTCTGCCTTTTCAGATAGAAGGTGGCAGATACCAAGCGCGCACAAGATTGATCGCTTCACGTAGTCTTCTTGTACTAAGGGAGCATTGGTAAAACCGATGACTCCGTCTCCGACGAATTTATCAATTGTCATGTCATGCTTGTTCATAACTCCCATGACGTCAGACATGAACATAGTAATAATCTTCTGAGTATCCTCGGGCGGCATCGATAGCACTTTACGCGTAGAATCCTTGATATCGATAAAGAGTGCACAGATCTCTCGCTGCTCTTGTGGAGCCGATATATCTACCAATCCTTGCTCGATGCAATCGATCAAGCGGGGACTAAACTGACGGCTTAAACTTCTCAACCTTGTCGCTTCCTCCGTCTTCTTTTCGATGATCACGTTTCTATGAATTAATTCGTCGTTGAGCATTTCGCGAGAAGCATATTCATCTCTCTCTAGCCGATTGTAAAACCATCTTCCTACAGAGCCGGAGATCGAAATGGCAAAAAGGAAAATGTATTGTAGGAAAACCTGCAGATACCCTGTTTCGACGTAATACAAGAAACTGAAGACTCCGAACACAAGCAGAATGTAGACGGAGATGAGGGCGTAAAAAAATCTAGAGAAAGAAAAGCCTGTCGCGAGTGCGGTCAGAATGATCCCCAGACCTCCCCAATACGAAGATGAGTGATCCCAGATTCTATAGACCATCCAGGCAATCGCACTTGAGCCGATGATAAACGGTATAGTGCAAACGATCTGCATTCGTTGAAAATTATCATTATTAAGTCGTTTCACGACTTCGCGGCTCACAAGAATGGAGACGACCACAACGATTCGAAGGAACCAAAATGTGTTTGCATGCTGGGAATAGAAAAGTGCATCGCAAACACCAAAAAGCAAAAAAAGTGCAACCGCATAAAGCGAAGCTGCACCTCTGAAAAACTTAGCAAGATTTTCTGAGCTCTCTTGCTCTCTAGTTTTCATTTTGGGTAATCGCGATTACCAACTCGGACGGCCTAACTGCTTGTAGTGCTTCTCGACCTTATCCAGCGACTTCTGCTCATTCTGAATCACATCAGTTTTGGATGGTTCAACTGAAGCCGGGGCACGACCTACTGAGCCTTTGTAAATCACGCCATCTTTTTTGTCCTCTTGCTTAATCCCTTCGCGGATTGCCTGATTGAACAGACCTGCATCCGACTTCGCCAAAGCGGCGGTGGCGCAGAACAAAGCGAACATAAATGACATGAATTTCATAAAAGGCCTCCTGCCAGGCTTATCGGCAGGAGGACCCAATACTTGAGCTTTTTTAGCGGACGACGGTGCGTTTTTGAGAGTTCAGTTCTTTCTTACGGATACGGATGTTTTTAGGGGTTACTTCCACCCACTCATCCTCATCGATCCAGTCCAGGGCCCATTCCAACGTACGGTTAGGAATAGGTGGAAGGATGATGTTTTCGTCTTTACCGGCAGTACGAACTGACGACAAATGCTTCTCGCGGCAGACGTTGATGTTCAGGTCGTTCGGGCGAGTGTGCTCACCGACTACCATCCCTTCGTACACTTCTTCCGTTGGCTTTACGAACTGCTTACCAGAGGCGAGCAAGTTAAAGAGAGCGTAAGGAGTGGTTTTACCAGCACGATCCGATACCAAGGCACCGTTCACGCGACCAAGCATCTTCCCAACGTGCGGACGGTATCCGAGGAAGTAAGAAGACATGAGGCCTTGGCCTTTCGTATCAGTCAAAAAGACAGAGCGGTAGCCGATCAAACCACGTGATGGAATTTCGAACTCCATCCGCGTACGACCGTCACCGTAGTTCATCATGTTTGCCATCATGCCTTTGCGGGCAGCGAGCTTCTCTGTGATTACACCGGTGGCATCGTTAGGCACGTCGAGAACGAGGCGCTCGTACGGCTCTTCGGTTTGGCCGTCTACTTCGCGCATGATGACCTGTGGACGAGCGATCATGAGCTCGTAACCTTGACGACGAATTTCTTCAAATACGACGGCAATTTGCAACTCACCACGAGCTTTCATGACGAAAACTTTAGGATCATCAGTCGGAGAGAATTTGAGTGATACGTTGGTACGAACTGCGGCCAAGAGGAATTCTTCAAGACGGCGGCTGGTGAGGTACTCACCTTCGCGACCTGACATTGGAGAGGTCGAAACTGAAACCTGTACGGAAACCGTAGGTGGTTCAACTTCAATACGTGGCAAAGCCTCTGGGTTTTGTGGATCAGTGATGGTGTCACCGATGTCGCCTGTCTCAAAGCCTGAGATAATGACGATTTCGCCGGCTTCGGCCGTCTCTACTGATGACATGCCAAGACCGTCGAAGATTTGTACGCCGGTGATTTTGAAAGGCTTAGGCTTTGTGCCTTCACGCCCAACCCACATGGCCTGTTTTGAGTTGTTAATCACACCACGTTGGATACGACCGACCATCAAGGCACCCAAATAGTTTGAGTAGCTCAAGTTCGTGACCAACAATTGAAGTGGGCCAGCTTTATCAAATGTGGTTTCTGGGTAGTAGTCGCTGGTGAAGAAGTCCAAGAGTGGCTTCATGTCACCTTCGCGGCGATTTTTATCCATAGAGGCGTAACCGTTACGGCCTGAACCGTAGTAGAACGGGATATCCAAATCTACGTCTTTGTCGATTTGCGCCACGATTTCGAGAAGAAGATCTTCCACTTCGCCACGGACTTCGTCGATACGCTCATCTTGGCGGTCAACTTTATTGATAAACACGCCGATTTTGATTCCGCGCTCGAGAGCTTTGGTCAAAACGAAACGCGTTTGTGGCAAAGGACCTTCAGAGGCATCCACCAACAAAAGAACACCATCAACCATCATCAAAGAACGCTCTACTTCACCGCCGAAATCGGCGTGACCTGGAGTATCCAAAAGATTGATCTTGGTGTCGTTCCAACGGAACGCACAGTTTTTGGCGCGAATGGTGATCCCGCGTTCTTTTTCAAGTTCGCCTGAGTCCATCATGCGTTCAGTCGTCTGCTCGTGAGCAGAGAAAAGACCTGATTGTTTGAGTAGTTCGTCGACGAGCGTGGTTTTACCATGGTCGACGTGGGCCACCACGGCGATATTCTTGAGCTTCATTCGGGATTTTCCTTTGATTGATTCGGGCCCAATATAACTTAAGGCACGACAGGAGGCAAAAGCTTTTCCTGTGAGAGTATCGCTAAGGCGACACGGACCCCATCCACTGCCGCCGACGTGATTCCCCCAGCATAGCCCGCCCCTTCTCCACATGGGTAAAGACCCTTGTGTGAGGTGGATTGGTAAAGCTGACGGTCGCGAACAATGGTCAGGGGCGACGAAGTACGGGTTTCAGGTGCCATAAGCAGGGCATCTTCATGCGTAAAGCCTGGTAGGGCCTTCTCAAACTGCGCTAAACCCTCTTTCAGGTGGGTGATAAGCTTTTCAGGAAAGATATCGGCCAACTCGGCCTTAAAAATATGCGAAGGGCAGGAAGTTTTCGGCAAAGGCTTGCCGTCGACCTTCCCTTTTAAAAATTCGCGGACGGTCATGGCGGGAATCTCGCGTCCAGTGGCATGTTTCTGCGATATTTTAAAAGCCGTTTGTTCAATCGAATGCTGATAGCGCATGCCGGCCAAGAGATCTTTCTCCGGCAGCTCAGCGCTTTTCACCGAGACCACCAGGGCCGCATTCGACCACGGTGAATTACGTGCAAAGTTCGACATACCGTTTACCACCAGACCGTTTTCTTCGGTGCCCGATGACAGCACATAGCCACCCGGGCACATGCAGAAACTATAAACGCCCACATCGGCGGTATGATCATGCCAGCTCAAACGATAGCGAGCGGCACCAAGTTCTGGTGATTCACACCACTGGCCATGTTGAATTTTATCGATGTGACGACGAGAGTGTTCGATGCGCACTCCGACAGCAAAATCTTTTTGCTTCATCTCCACGCCGGCTTCCATCAAGTGTGTGTAGATCTCTTGCGCGGAATGACCGGCGGCGAGGACCACGTGATCACTGTAAAGTTTTTCTCCGTTATCTAGTTCAACTCCTACGACTTGTTTGCCTTCGTAGAGTAAAGACTTCACACGCGTGTTATGACGAACTTCCGTGCCGCGCGCCTGCAGCCAGCCGCTGACGTGCGTGATGATCTGGCGGATTTTGTTCGAACCCAAATGGGGATTTGAAATATACGAAACTTCCTCGGGTGCACCGAACTCCACCAGCTTGTGCATGACATAGGGAATGTGCGCCGACTTCACTCGCGTGATGAGTTTACCGTCGGAATAAAGTCCTGCGCCCCCTTCACCGTAACAAACGTTGGTATCAGGATCGAGTTGACCGTAACGCCAAAACTTAGCGATCTTGAGCATCCGTTTATCCGCCGACTCTCCTCGCTCGATAATGATGGAGGGAATGCCGTGCTCAGCGAGCATGACGGCACAGAATAGTCCTGCCGGACCTGCGCCAATGATAATGGGTTTGGTTTTCAGTGGACCGAAATTTTGGAAAGGCTCAACCTGCGCGTAGGCATCATCTTTTCCCACCAAAGCATCTACGGTGTAATGGAAAAGTGGCACGCGTCCACGAGGGGCACCACGAGCATCAAGACTTTTTGAAACCACGCGGTACTCACGAACATCGGGCAGGAGCTTACGGACATGGGTGTCCACATCTTGTTGAAAAGAAAGAGTAAAGCTCAGCGTCTTCGGCATGCCCCTTTATGGCCCTCTTCACCGATTCCGTCTATACTCCATGGAATTGCTACAGGGGATTTATGCGCTTAGGTATGCTGATTATTGGGACTGAGCTTCTGCAGGGGAAAATCATCGATGCCAACACCGTTTGGCTCGCCCAGTTTCTACGTCCCTGGAATCTGCGCCTCCAACTGACCCTCACTGTGTCCGATGACAACACAGACATCCAAGCGGCTTTGCAGATGCTTTATCAGCGCTGTGATGTGGTGGTTTGCTCGGGGGGTCTCGGGCCTACGGCCGATGATATTACCAAGGCCAGCCTCGCGCAGTTTTTTGGAAAAAAAGTTATTCCTCAAACAAGCGCACGTCAGGTGGCGGAAGCCAACTACCTACGTTTTGCTCGTACACTTGCTGATGATCATGGCTATGGATATTTGCCGGAAGATTTTGTGGCCCTCAATAACCCCAGTGGTTTTGCGCCGGGATTGTGGTTCTCAGATACTCAACGCTCTCTCTTGGCCGCACCAGGTGTCCCTAAAGAATTTCGAGACATGCTGGCCGAGCATTTCCCAAAGCTCATCGCACCGATGCTCAAAAATACTGGGGCCATTCATCTTCTTAACTTTCGCACCCGCGGCGTTCCGGAAGAAAGGATCTTCAAAGAACTCGCTCCTGGCCTGTGGGACGAACTGGCGGCTCACGGTAACGTCAGCTCTCTTCCCCACGTACTCGGTGTAGATATCGGAGTGACTCTCGATGGAGATGTCCAAACCAAAACAGCACGTGTGCAAGAGATCATGCGCCAGTCACCTGTCGCTCCTCATATTTGGCATGAAGGCCTTGAGAGCATCGAAGAAGTGATTGTGCAAACAGCTCGCGACAGAAAACTCACCTTTGGCTTTGCTGAATCTTGCACCGGTGGTCTCAGTTCTCATCGCATGACGAACATTTCAGGCGCCTCAAGTGTGTTCTGGGGCTCAGTAGTGAGTTACGACAATAGCGTGAAGCAAAATCTCCTTCACGTGAAAGAAGAAACACTGAAACACCACGGTGCTGTCAGTGAAGCCACCGCCATGGAGATGGCCCAAGGCGCGCGTGAAGCTCTCGGTGTCTCAATTGCGATTTCACTGACAGGAATTGCCGGGCCATTGGGCGGCAGTGCTGAAAAGCCCGTCGGAACTGTTTGGGTGGGAGTGGCCAGTGAGTCTGGCGTGAAGGCGATGCGCTTTGAATACAAAGGCGATCGCGAAACACTCAAATTGAGATTTTCGCAGATCGCCCTCTACACTTTGCTTGATGAATTAAAAATCTAGTTACATGCATCCAGAGGTACTGGTTCACCTGCAGCGGCTTTTTCAGCAGCAGCGGGATTACGCTTGATGCAATCTTCAGCTTTTTTCTGAATCTCGGCCCACTTCTGATCGTCCATGGTCTTCATGTATTTGCGAGTTAGCTCAGCTTGCTTGGCATCAATCTGGCCTGAGGCTTCCATCTGTTTCAGCATGGGCTCAATATCTTGTGGAGAAATCGACTGCGCCAAAGCGCTTAGCGAAGTTAAGGCGAGCACCAACAATAAAATCATTTTCATAAAAGCCCCTCGTTTAAGCATTATCATACGGCCAGTTCAT
Source organism: Callophyllis flabellulata (assembly GCA_032270525.1). NCBI lineage: Eukaryota > Rhodophyta > Florideophyceae > Gigartinales > Kallymeniaceae > Callophyllis > Callophyllis flabellulata. The sequence continues at coordinate 240 of JAUJPK010011114.1, read as the reverse complement.
GACTCGACCAAACGTATCGGACAATACGGGCGTAAACATGATGATTAACCGACTTCTTTTGTTGGCGTAAATGATGAGAAGATATCTGTCTGTAATCAAGATTCCAGTGAGTTAGCCAGCCCCCCTTCCTCGTGTTTCCGAATAGGGGGAAAATCTTGCTAAGGGGTCTAAAGGATTAAAATTTATCACCCCCATGAGCCGATAAACACTAGAGGGAGAACCGTGCGTACCATGAAGGGA
>JAUJPK010010003.1:0-45031 GCA_032270525.1 Callophyllis flabellulata | reverse complement strand
CAACCGGGAAATCCTGCAGTTGGTCAACGTGGATTTGTTCGGGGAAGGCTTTGATTTACCAGCCATTGAAGTAGTGTCCATGGGCCGCCCCACCGCGTCTTATAGCCTCTACTGTCAACAGTTCGGCCGGGCGCTGCGCTTGATGGTCGGCAAAGAATTGGCGGAGAATTGGGACCACTACACGGACGACCAACGGCGCGCGTTCATCGCAGCCAGTAGCAAGCCCAAGGCGCTGATTCTGGATCACGTCAGCAACGTCCACCGGCACAAGCTGCCGGACGCATTCCGGGAATGGTCCTTGGATCGGCGTGAACGCCGCAGCGGCAAAAAGTCTGACGGCATCCCGGTGACCACGTGCCAGAACCCAACGTGCCTTCACGTGTATGAACGCTATCACGTGTTGTGCCCGTACTGCGGCCACCGCCCTGACCCGCCCAACCGGTCCGGCCCTGAGTTTGTAGACGGTGACCTAATCGAATTGGACCCCGACGTGCTGAAGGCCATGCGCGGTGAAATCGCCAAAGTGGACGACATGCCGCACATGCTGCAGGGCGTTGACGCCGCAGTAAATGGCGCCATCAAGCGCAGGCATTGGGAACGGCAACAGGCGCAACACGGGCTGCGCGAACAGATAGCGCTGTGGGCTGGCTGGCAGACCAAACAGGGCCACGGCATGCAGGCCATCTACCGGCTGTTTTACTTCAAGTTTGGCACCGACGTGGCCACGGCGCAAGCCTTGGGCACCACGGAGGCGGTGGCGTTGCAAACCAGAATCAAAGACGTTTTAGACAAAAGGGGAATCTATGCGGTCCAAGGATATTAAGGTGGGCGTGTCCTACCATGGGCGCCAGGCGCACAAGGTGGGCGGGTCGGTGCGAACGGTCACGGCCACGGGCCTGAAGTTGCGCGGCACAAACCCCGCTGCCATCACGCAGGTGGTGTTTATTGAGGACGGCCAGGAGGACTGGCGCTACCTCGACACGTTCGCCGCATGGGCGGAAAAGGAGGTGAAGCCATGAACCTGCACGAATGGGCAATTGCTTGGGGTGTGTCTATGGCCGCCCTAAAGGACCTGCAGGCCCGCATGGGGCAGGGAGGCACCGCAGCCATGGAAGCCGTGAACCCCCGGCACAAGGCGGCCACATCGGAAGGCGCGGCATCCAACCTGGTGCGGTTGGAGGCATCACGCAAGGGCGTGCATCTGTGGCGCAACAACGTGGGCGTGCTGTTTGATCGTGGCGGCCGCCCGGTGCGTTTTGGCCTGGCCAATGACAGCCCGGCAATCAATGATGTGATCAAGTCTAGCGATTTGATTGGAGTGCGGCCCCGCGTGATCCAGCCGCATGACGTGGGGCACATGATTGGCCAGTTTGTTGCACGCGAAGTGAAGGAACCCGGGTGGGCCTACAGCGGGGACGATCATGAAAAAGCGCAGCAAGCGTTCATCAACCTGGTGTTGGCCGTCGGTGGTGACGCCGCGTTTGCAACCGGTGAAGGGACCTTATGACGCGCGGCGCTTACTATAACGAAATTGACCCCTATGCAGCGCAATGGCTGCGCAATTTGATTGCCGCCGGGCACATAGCGCCAGGCGATGTTGATGAACGATCTATTACGGAAGTAAAACCCGATGACCTCAAACCCTACACCCAACACCACTTTTTTGCCGGGATCGGAATTTGGTCCTACGCCCTTAGAAAAACTGGGTGGCCTGACGATCAGCCAATATGGACGGGGTCTTGCCCGTGCCAACCTTTCAGCGGCGCAGGCAAAGGAATTGGATTTAATGACGAGCGGCATTTGTGGCCCGCGTGGCATTGGCTCATTTCACTCCACCAACCTGCAGTTATCCTTGGCGAACAGGTTGCAAGCGCTGACGGCCTCGCTTGGCTCGACCTTGTACACGCTGACCTGGAAGCAACGGGTTACGCCGTCGGGGCTGCAGATTTGTGCGCTGCGGGCGTCGGTGCGCCGCACATCCGGCAGCGACTGTGGTTTGTCGGCAAAGGGATGGAACACGCCCCGGGCGTCGGATGGGTCCAACGGTGGACCCAATCAAGGGGGCGGCGCGCTATCGGCGGATGCGGCGTTGGGCGCATGGCCGACACCAAAGGCACGGGACCATCACACGGAGGGGGAGGGCCAATTCTCGCCATCTCTGCCGAAAATGGCGGAATCAATGCTTGCGGGTTGGCCGGCACCCAACACATCGGTGATAGAACACAAGTCCAAACCTCCGGTAATAGGCAACAGGAAACCGACGGACCCGCAAATAGGACTGGCGGATGTGGCTTACCACCTAGCTGGCTGGCCAACGCCCCTGACGGTGCCGAGTACGGAAGCAAGTCACGGCCAGCTGTCTGGTTCAATGCGGAAGGCTTTGGAGCCATGCAAGCCGCACCCGACCAGCCCGGCCCGACTAACGGCCATTGGCGTTATGCTGACTGGCTCTTCTGCACGGATGGACGGTGGCGGGCAGTTGAACCCGACACATTCCCGCTGGCTCATGGGGCTCCCAGCCGCGTGGGACGCCTGCGCGCCTACGGAAACGGCATCACAGTTGAAGCGGCGGAAGCCTTCATAGTCGCCGCACTCTATTGACGCAACCGTTATTAACCCCCACAATCCCACACCATGACAAGACTACGCTTAAACCCCGACGTGCGCGCCAGCCAGATACTGGCCGCGGCCCTGACAGTTGCAGCCAAAAAAGGCTATCAGCACATGACGCGCGATGAAATCGCAGCGGCCGCGGGCGCGTCCCCGGCGGCCATCAATCAGCGCTTCACCACCATGACGGAATTGAAACGCGCAGTCATGCGCGCAGCCGTGGCCCAACGTGTGGTTGCCGTGGTTGCGCAAGGGCTGGCAGATGGCAACCCTTACGCAAGAAAAGCACCAGATGATTTGAAAAAATTAGCCGCCGCATCACTCTGCAAATAAGGGCGGTCCATGCTTCAGTTGCCACCAGCTTTGGCGCCCCTTGCGGCGTTTAAGCAATTCCTCTGCTACGTCCTGTTGCCCGGCAGTAAGCCCGGCAAAATGGACAAAATCCCCGTCAACGCCCTGACCGGTGAAGTTCACGTAAGCGCGCATGACCCCGCCAATTGGGTGGACGCACAGACCGCATGCGCTGCGGCTTCCGTGTTCGGTCCCAACTACGGCGTGGCCTTCAGCTTCCAAACATCGGACCCGTTCTTTTTTGTGGACATAGACCACGCGTTGGAACCCACGGGGTGGTCACCGCTGGCGTTGTCAGTGCTGCAGCAATTCCCCGGCGCCGCGGTTGAAATCAGCCAGTCCGGCACGGGCCTGCACATCATTGGCCGTGGTGCTTTCCCCGCTGGCCACGGGTGCCGTAATCAAGCCTACGGGTTGGAGTTCTACACGGAAATGCGCTTTGTGGCGCTGACCGGCCGGGACGCCATCGGCAACGCTGACACGGACCACACGCAGGCCCTGCACTGGCTGACGCAGACTTACTTCAGCGGCAATGGCGCCACATCGTCCGGCATGGACCTGGCGCTGTCTGACGCGCCGGTGCCGGGCTGGAATGGCCCGACGGATGACAACGTGCTGTTGGACCGCGCGATGCAGAGCCACAGCGCTGCGTCAGCGTTCGGCACGCGCGCCAGCTTCCGGGACCTGTTTGAAGCCAACGTGGCCGTGCTGCAGGTGTCCTACCCGGACAGTGACCCGGCCAAGGCATACGGCTACAGCGAAGCGGACGCGGCGTTGGCACAGCACTTGGCATTCTGGACCGGCAACCACGGGCAGCGCATTGAACGGATCATGCGCCAGTCACAGTTGGTGCGCGCGAAGTGGGACCGGGACGACTACTTGCCGCGCACCATTGCCGTGGCCTGCAGCCGCCAAACGGAATGGCTATCAGACAAGGTGCCGCAGCCGCGTGACGTGCCCGTGACGGCCACCGGTGCCCCGCGTGCATCGCACGTGACTGGCGCCACCTTCCTGACCCCTGACCAACAGATTGACCTGTTTGAAGGCTGCGTGTATGTCACGGACCACCACCGCGTGTTGGTGCCCGGCGGCCAGATGCTGAAGCGTGAACAGTTCCGCGTGGTGTTCGGTGGCTATGCGTTCGGCATGGACGCGGCCAATGAACGCACCAGCCGTGACGCGTGGGAAGCCTTCACGGAAAGCCAGGTATTCAGGGCGCCGCGCGCTGACGGCGCATGCTTCCGTCCTGACCGGCCGCCCGGGGAAATCATCCGCGATGCCGGGCGCACACGCGCAAACACCTGGTGGCCAATTGATGTGCCGCGGGCCGCCGGTGATGCTTCCATTTTCTTTGACCATCTGCGGCGTGTGCTGCCTGATGATCGGGACCGCCGCATTCTGCTGTCATACATGGCCGCCTGCGTGCAACACAAGGGCGTGAAGTTTCAGTGGGCGCCAATGCTGCAGGGTGCAGAGGGCAACGGCAAAACGCTGTTCACCCGCTGCGTGGCTGAAGCCATCGGGCGCCGCTACGTCCACTTGCCGCGCGCTGACCAAATCGCGGCCAAGTTCAATGGCTGGCTGTTCGGCAACGTGTTCATTGGTGTGGAGGATATTTATATTCCTGACCAAAACCGTGAAGTCATGGAAGTGTTGAAACCCATGATTACCGGTGAAAGCCTGGCCATTGAAGGCAAGGGCGTGGATCAGACCGCAAAGGATGTGTGCTGCAATTTCATACTGAACAGCAACCACAAAAATGGCTTGCGCAAACGTAAAAGTGACCGGCGGTTTTGTGTGATGTTCACGGCGCAACAGGATGAACTGGAAATATTGCGGGACGGCATGGGCGGTGAATACTTTTCCAACCTGTATAGCTGGCTGAAGGGTGAAGGCAAATACGCTGGCCACCCCACTGGCTATTCCATCGTGTCTGAACTGTTGCACACCTACCCGATAGACCCGGAATTCAACCCCGCCGGTGATTGCCAGCGTGCCCCGGTCACGTCCACAACTGCGCAGGCTTTGGCCGCAGGCTTGGGCAACTATGAACAGGAAGTGCTGGAAGCCGTAGAACAGGGCCTGACGGGCTTTGCAGGTGGGTGGGTGTCATCACTGGCGCTGGACCGCCTGTTGGACGGAAAGCACGCCCGCATATCACGCAACGGCCGCCGGGAACTGATTGAAGGCTTGGGCTACGTGGCGCACCCTGCGTTACCTGACGGCCGGGTAAATAACGTGATCCTGCCCGACGCTGGCCGCCCGCGGCTGTACGTGCGCAAGGACAGCCAGGCGCTAACCATCACGGTGGCCGGGGATGTGGCCAAGGCGTACAGCGCAGCGCAAACCGCCCCGCCCCCGTTTGTTACAAAATAGTTGTTGCATGGGTTGAATGGGTGGTACATAATCAAACCATCGTCAACCAACCTGGAGTAACTGACATGGCCAACGCTGAACACCACGCCCGTTGCGCAAGCTGCTACCGCACGTTGGCTGCGGATGAACTGGCGCACGGGTCCAAGGAACGCGCGGAAGCCTACGCAGCGCAGGCCCGCCAGCATGACGAACAGTTGCGCGCTGCATCGGGGGTTGATCATGTCACGCCTAAGCATCCCGGATAACGTGCCGCCGCTGCCTGACCCGGCACAGGTGGATCACTGGCAAGCCGTGGACGCGGCCGTGCATGTCTGTGAATGCCGGACCAAAGCGGACTTGATGACCCGGGCGGGCATGTTCGCCAGCGCCCGTGAAATGGCGCGCAAGCAGGCCCACTATGAAGCGCAGGTGCTGGCCGTGGCTTACCGGCTGTGCGGGAGGCCCAAGCGATGAACCTAGACAGCACAGGGCTGCGGCTGGTGGCCAAGCACCGCCGGGTCACGCTTGACGGCCGCACGGGCACCGTGACCAAATTGAACCGTGGCCAATGCCAAGTCCAGTGGGACGGTGAACGCTACAGCACCCCGCACTATTGCAACACACTGGAGGTAATCTAAATGGATAACGCAACCCGCATTCAATATCTGTTGGCACAGCGCCGCAAAACTAACCACGTCTTGCACCTGCTGTTGTCGCTGGTGTCGTGCTTTCTTTGGATGCCGGTTTGGGTGCTTGTCTCTGCATCTACCCGGCGCCACAACCGACATATTGACCGTGAAGTAAAACGGTTGGTATGATGCCCGTGGCCTTCCGGTCACATTCAACCCTTGAAAGGTTACCCATGAAAAAGTCCCTTGTCCTCTGTGCGGCCATGGCCGCCGCGTGCCTCATGTCTGGCGCCGCCTTTGCGCAACCCACGGAGGCGCCGCGAAGTCCGCACGCTTCCAACACCGTTGTTGTGTCTGACTCCTACACCCCCGGCGCCGCTGTCCAGATCGTGGCCAGCCAGGAAGCCAAAGCGTTTGACCTGGTGGCTGTTGCCCCCGCGGCCGCCGTCCGGCCTGCGCATGGTGGCTATCCGGGCACCGTCGGCACGCATGTGGAGCGCAGCCCCGCGGGCTACGGTTCCAAGGTGGTGCCGCTGCGGCCGCAGCCCGGCTACCGAACGTGACGCGGGAAGCGTTGCGCAAATAAGAAAGGCCCTACGGGGCCTTTTTTTTATGGGGGTGGCGGATCGTCCCGCAAGGGCGCCAAGGCGCTGGCCGCCTGCAGCATGCGCGTGCAGACCCCGCAGCGGTAGCGGCCGGTGATCGGCAAACACTCCCACCCGACGGCTTCAGGGTCCGCCGTCTTGAGGCCACAACCGCCGCTGCAGCTTGTTTCCGGCCTGGTGGGTTCAGTCATGATTCAGGACAGCCAGCGCTGTGGGCGCCCGCCAGGTAGCCGCACGTGCCGCAGGCTTCCACCAGCGGGTAGCGCCGGTCTTCCAACTTCAGGTTTTGTTGGTTGTCCCCCATCACCTTGGCTGCGGCCATCAAGCCGGTGCGTAGGTCCACCCCGGGGCCGCGGTCAGCGCCCGGGCAGGTGCTGCAGTCATCGTGGGCATAGTGCGCGCTGGCCACGTCAAAGCAACGGCGGTCACAACTCACGGTCCGACCTCATAAGCAACGTTCGGGCTTCCTCGAATATTTCCCCCAACGCGCCTGGCACATAGGTGCGTTGTTCATCGGGCAACTTCCCATCATCCCAAATGTCCAGCAAAGTGGCCAAGCACTGGCGGTGGTAGCCAACGGCGGCACCTGGCCGCGTGACGCTGTCCGCAACGCCTGCCGTGTTGATGGCCCGCACGCCGGTGGTGGGCACGTCAGCCGGGCGCCAGGTGAAGCCGCAGCCAGCGCACAGGTGGGACCGATGCGGGGGGTTATCCCAAATCAAATGCCCTTCATAGTGGGGGTCATAGTTGGTGTCCGGCGCGTCTATGTGCTGCAGCGCGCACGCGGGGCAATGCAGAACCATGGGGACGGGCGCCAGGTCACGCATGCTGGCCAACTTCATGTCCAGCCCCTCCACCACCATGAGGCCCGCGCCGCTGATTGCCAAGCCCGCGGCTGCGGCCCACAGCCAAGTGGTGGGAGTAATGGCGGCCATCATTCCCACCGCCCCGGCGCACACCAGCATGACGCCAGCGCAGACAAGCCGGGCCATCATGACTGCACCGCGGCATCAGCCTGACGATCCACGGCCCACTGTTCCAACGCGCTGGTGACAAGGGAAGGCCGGGCAGCACGTTCAAGCGCCCACACGTGTGGTTGGAACATGGCCTGTTTACCGTCGCTGGCGCTGAAGCACAGCCACACGCCATCCTTGCCGACACGCAGCGCCAAGCCGGGGATTGGTTGCGCAGCTTCCATGTGCAACCGCACCGCGCCTATTTCCGTGATGCCGTTCGCGCCCGCCCGCTGCACGCCGGTGGTTTCAAACTGCAGCCAGTGCGCGCGGGCTTCCGCTTTGGTCATGTCTGCGGGGTCCTTGGGCCTGCGTCCGGACTGGCGCACGGTTTCATACATTTGCAGCAACGGTTGGTAGATGCCTTCCGCGTCCTTGTCGGACACCGGGGCGCCCCACACCATGGCGGACAGGTCCTTGACTTCCTGCAGGGTCAGGCGGTAGCCAGCGCGCGCATGGCACGTGGCGCGGTGGATCAGGTCCACCAGTTCACCGACAAACCCCGCGTTGGCCAGCGCACCGCGGAACGTCTGGTGATCCTCCGATGCGCCCAAGCCGTCCACCAGCCCGTCCGTGACGGCGTTCAACAGGTAGTGTGGGCTGTCTTCATCCAAGTCCTTGAACACGTGTGGCAGGACCGTGACGACGGGCACCACGGGTGGAGGCGCTGCAACCGGCATGCCCGCTTCCTTCCATTCGCGTATGGCCACCGATAGGCCGCCGTAGTTGTGCTGCAAGCTGTCCAGCCAATTGGCCAGGTTGATCGATGCGGCATGCACGGGGTGTGGTTCTGCACCTGGCGCCTGCAGTTCAGGGGCGCGGGGCGCCGGGTCTTCCCGGTGTTCAAAGGTTTCCCAATCCCGGGAACCCAAGTCAGCAATGCGCGTCACTGCGTCTTCAGCCGGTGTGGCCACGATGGCCAGCACGTCCTGTTCAAGATGCCGCCGGGCGCCGTCCAACGCTTCCTTGGCCGCCTTCAGTTGTTCCGGGTTCCACTCAGTCCCGGTTCCGGCCTGCAGCGTTTGCAGCCAGCGCAGGGCGTGGCGGATCGGTTGGGTGCCCAACATGCGGTCATTGTCTAATTGATTCAGTTTCATTTGGGTGTCTTCCATTTGCCGGTGACGGCGTTAAAGTTTTGCAACTCTGCTTTCATCTTGCGCAACGTGTCGGCGTTGCTGACCTGGCGCAAGCGGGGCTGCACAAGGTTGGCCATTTGCGTTGCGTGGCTGTCCGCAGCACTGAAGGTTTCGCGGGCTTGTGCCATGGCGCCGCGTATTTCATCCCACGCGTTCACGGCCGCACCCGCTGTTTGAAGGGCACAACGCCCACGTGGTCCACGATCAGGGGAGGCACGACGGTGCGCAACGGCACGCACTCTGCTTGGGCCGCCAAGCGTTTGCGTTCACGCTTGATTGTGTCGGCAACGTTGGTGGTGTCCAGACGGATGGGGCGGCCGGGGATGATGACTTTGTGGGCCATTGGGTAGGGGTTTTTCATGGTGTGCCAACCTTCCGGTAAAGCTGCGTAGCCCAATCATCCAACAGGGCTGCGGCGTTTTGATTGCGGGTGATGGCTTCAGCAACTTCACCCGTTACTTGCCCGCCACCAATGGCGCCGCGTAGATCGGCTGCGGCCGCAGCGTACCCGATGGCGCGGGCCTTGTCGTCCTGCGTCTTGGCGTTGACGCACGCAGCCAGGTGCCGGGCCAACGTGGTGGCGGGGTTTGCGCAGACGGCGTTCATTTGAACACCCCTGTTAACCGTTGCCACAACGTGGGCTTGCACCATGCTGGCGGTGGCAATTCTTCCGCGGTTGGTGCGGCTTCCTGCCCCGCAAACACGCGCCGCGCTTTGTTGGTTTGAGACAACCCCGTGGACAGCCCACCGATGCTGGCGAACAGGCTGCGCAGCCCCGCTTCATGCGGCTGCATGTATGCGCGCCCCATGTGTTGGTAAAACACTTTTAAAAAAGGGTCCGCGCCGTAACCCGCCAACGCATCCAGCGCGCGGGCTTCACTCTCTGACAGAGTCAACGTGAAGTGACCTTGGATCGTGGCTGTGATTTTGGTTTTCATGTTGTCAGTTCCTTCAATGCGGCCCGGGCCGCCTTGGCGCGCTTGCGGTGCTGTGGGCCGCGGTCATCATTGATGGCGGCTTGCAGGGCTTCCGCGCTGCACGCTTGGCGCACCGCCCACGCCAGTGACTGCGCATGCTGCTTGGACAGTTGGGCGCGTTCAATCAGCGTTGCCTCTATCGCGGCCACAATGTCTGCCTTGGCGCGTTCAAGGTCCGTTTGCGTGTCGCCGTCTTTGCGCATCGTGACCAACAGGTGGTGGCCGTTTTCCAGATCAACACGGATGGGGCCGCGGCCCGCCAGGAGGTTGCGGCCGAACAGTACGCGCGTGATGTAGCTGCAGATATCGGCGGCGGAAGTCAGAGGGGCTTGTTTGCGTGGCGGCCACATGTCGGACTGGAACACCGCGCGGCCCATGTCCATGGCGGTGAAGGTCAGGCCGGATGCGTTAAATCCTTCCGTCAGCACGCTGGTGTCTGAGTTTTTAACCTTGGGGGGTTTCATGTCCATGGCGGCCAGCGTGACAACGGGCACGTTAGCCACGCCAACGCGCTTGACGTAGGCTTGCAGGGTTTCGCCCACGCGAATGTCCGCGGGCATTGGGAAGCCGCGGGCGGTAGCTTTGAATGCGGGGTTTGGTTCCTCCACCATGACGCCACCTTTCACCACCGCGACGGTTGGGGACGTGCGCGCCACCTTGGCAGCTTCAGCGGCTTTGCGATTGAACCGGGCCGCGGGGGTGTCGGCGGTGCCCGTCAGTTTGCACCAACTGTAGGTCTTTGTGCCGCGGGCTTTCAGGCGTGCCCATACCACTTGCCCCCGAAACAGACCGGCAACAGTCTGGCGGGCGCTGACGCGGGAGGGGTAAAGATGACCGCCGGGGGCGTCTTGAAAATAGACCTTGGAGCCGCCACTCTGGAACAGCTTTTCACACTGTATTTTGGCGTCTTCATCGTCTGCGGGGGGTGCGATTTGCTGGGGCATGCCTTACTCCATAAAATTGATTAAGGAGTGCAGATTAACCGCTAATAACGGTGCCGTCAACATTTATTTTTAGCGGGCGTTCCAATCAGGCAACGGCGGTGGCGCCGGGGGCATGACGCTGGCAAAGATGGCGGCGCGCGCTGCGGCAATGTCCACCAGCCCCGGGGTGGGCGTTGGGCGGCCAGGAATTGGCGCCGGGATAATTCCCCGCTGCAGGTTCAGGGCGGCCAGATAGGCATGTGCCGCGCTGACGTCATCCGGGTGGACCTTGGCTTTGATCGTGACCATGCCGCCATTCAGCCGGTTGCGGGTAGAGTTTGAGGCGGCCTGAACGCACGCGCAGCACGCCCCGCTTGATGTGTGCCGGTCAGCGCTGTGGCCAGCCGCGCAGGGTTTGCCAGTGTTGTACTTTTTGGCCCCCAATTCCATGGCGGCTTTACGGGTGGCGGGGATCGGCTGCATAAGATAGTTTTACCCAAATAAACGAATAAACGGGGGGTTTCACTTGCACGCGTTAAAAGTTAAGATAAGATAAGATTAGATGTTGTGTGTATCATATCTTATCTTATCTTATGCGTACCGGTAGCAACTCTAAATTATTCGTTTATTTGGGTAAAAGGGTATAAAACTTAATAGAATCAATGACTTACGTTACACAAAAGACTTGGGTAAATAAACGAGATTTGGGGTAAATCATGGAATTGACAGAAATTGAACAGGAATTGAGCCAACTGACGGTGAAGCAACGCCAATTCTGGCTTATCTACCGCAAATTGGGAAACAAGACGGAGGCTTACCGCCAATCTTATTCCGTGGCCAATATGTCAGATGCCTCAATTGCCAAGGAAGCGCACAAGCTATTGCAAAACCCCCATTTTTCCCGGTTGGAAGCGTTGGCGGCTAAATCTGTGGGTGATGAACTAATCATGGACGCGCGCCAGGTCCTGCGGGATTGGGTGGACATTCATACCGCGGACCCCAATGACCTGATCCGGCATGTGCGCTGGTGCTGCCGGTGCTGCCATGGAATTGGCGGCCAGCATCAGTGGCGCGATGAAGACGAATGGGCAGCGGCCGCGGCTGAAGCCATCCAATTGAAAAGGGCACCCCCAACCAACGCGGGCGGCTACGGGTTCAACAGCACGCGGGACCCCAACCCCCACTGCCCCCGCTGTGATGGTCTTGGGCGCACGCACGTGTTTGTTGCAGACACCACCAAACTGACAGGCAAGGCGCGCAAGCTGTATGCCGGAATCAAACAGACAAAGCAGGGCATTGAAGTTGTCATGCGTGATCAAGACGCGGCGTTGGCCAACATCGCGCGGCACCTGGCCATGTTCCAAGACAACGTCAACTTAAAAGGCGTGGTGGCCCATGTTGATGTACCTTTGACGCCCGAACAGTCCGCCGCGCTGTCCCGCGCCCTCCACCATGATTTGTGAAGCTGAAGCCCCACCCGCGTTGTTAGGCATCACCCAAGCACATTGGGATACCCAACTGCGTATTGAATGTGAAGCATCGTTCCCGTTCTTTGCGCGTCACTTTTTCAAGTTGCGCAAGGGCCAAAAGTTCCTGTGGCAACCCGGCCTGCATGACGTGACCTGTGACACGCTGGAAGCGCTGCACCGCGGGGACCATCAGAACGTTGTGTACAACGCCCCGCCGCGCTACAGCAAGACAGAGCTATGCCACATCCTGTTTGTTGCCTGGTGCTACGTCAAGAACCCACGGTGTGAATTCATCCACCTGAGTTACGCGGATCAACTGGTGATGGACAACAGCGATGCCATCAAAGACGTGATGCGGTCCCCGGTGTATCGCAGGCTGTGGCCGCACATCGTGATTACACCGCACCGTGACAGTAAAAAGGCGTGGTCCACCGTTCAAGGCGGCACGTTCTATGCCACCAGCGCTGGCGGTAGCGTCACGGGCTTTGGTGCTGGCCGCAAAGATGAAGTGCGGGAAGACGGCACGTTTAAGTTCAGCGGGTGCCTGTTGATTGATGACCCGTTGAAACCGGACGACGCCAGGCACGACACCATGCGCAAGGCAGTGAACCGCCGGTGGGATGAAACGATCAAGTCCCGGCGCAACAGCCCGCAGTCCACGCCCACGCTGGTGACGATGCAGCGCATTCATCAGGATGACTTCACCGCCAACATGCTGAAGGACACCGGGGAGGAATGGCACGCGGTGATCCTGCCCGCGCTGATTGATGAAGGCATGCCCACTGAGCGCGCGCTATGGCCACGCATGCACACGGTGGAAATGCTGAAGGCCATGCGGGACAAAAAGAATGACCGCGGGGAAGCCAACCCACTGGCGGGCGAAACGTTCAGCGGCCAGTACCAACAGAACCCAAGCCCGGCCGGTGGCGGCATCTTCAAAGAAAACTGGTGGCGGCATTACGCCAGCCTTGAGGAAGTCACCAAACGCTGCACGTTCTTTTTCATCACGGCTGACACCGCATTCAAAGCGGCACAGGCCAACGATCCGTCATCACTGCAGTTTTGGGGCGCTGAAGGTGGCGCCCGGCTGTACCTGTTGGACCGCTTGCACGGCCGTTGGGAAATGCCCGAACTGCTACAGAACACCGCAGAGTTTTGGAAGCGGCACCCGCAGGCCCGGCGCCTGTACGTGGAGGACAAGGCCAGCGGGCCAAGCCTGGTGCAGATGATCCGTAAGAACCGCACGCCAGCCCAACGCGCGGACGGCGCCACGCCAATTCTGTGGAAGCCCAAGGACTATGGCTATCCAGATGACAAGGTGGGCCGCGCCAAGAAAGCAAGTTGGCAAGTCTTCCAAGGTGTTGTATGGTTGCCGGACCCGTCCATTGCACCGTGGGTGTATGAGTTTGTAGACGAACACAGCGCATTCACTGCGGACGATACCCACGCGCATGATGATGACGTGGACGGTGAGACAATGGCGGTTTCTATCTGGACACATCACGGGGGTGGCAAGCATGGGCAAGATTAATGGACGGCGCCAGGAAATGGCACGCAGGGCAACCGCCAATCAGGCTGCGGCCGCCGCGGCTACCGCGTCACGCCAACGCGCGCAGAACCGGGTCAATCGGCCTGAGACTGGCGCGGGCACGGACTATGACTTTGGGACCAACAACTTTGCCGGGGTGATGCAGTGGCTTTCCCCGATGCAACAGGACCAACTGGCCGTCAATAGTTGGTACACCGATTGGGCCGCCAAGAAAGTGGTGTGCATCCCGGTGGACGACAAGCTGCGGGAAGAATGGCGCTATGACGGGTTGCCGGAAGACCAACAGGACAAGCTGTTGGCCGCGCAAGATTCACTGAAGGTGGTCCGTGCGTTGCGCAGCGCCATGACCCTTGAACGCCTGGTGGGCGGGGCCATCATCTACATGGGCGTGACCGACGGGCAGACCGATGCCGCGCAGCCGCTGGACCTGGCCACCATCAAGCCCAACGCCCTGCGCTTTCTGAACGTGATCCCCCGCACGCGCATTACCCGCACGGAACTGGACATGGACCCGCTTTCCGCCAACTACGGGCGCCCGGCCACCTACTACATTCAAGGCCAAGTCATCCACCGGTCACGCATGATCATCTTTGACGGTTCCCCGTTGCTGCCTGTGCCAGATTCAACGCTGACCCCAACCGCCTTCAGCCGCAATGATGGGTTTGGTACGTCGGTGCTGTTGCCGCTGTACGATGAAATCACCCGGGCCACCGGGTCACGCCAGGCGGCTTACCAACTGGTGCAACGCGCGGGCACCTTCATTGCTCAGGCTGACACGCTGGACCTTGAGGGCAGCAAGGAGGGCCAACGCGCCCTGCAGGAATTGCAGCGCATCGTCAACCAACTGAACACATACAAGGGCGCCGTGATGCACCGGGACCCGGGACAAAACTTTGATCCCGTTACCACCATCACCCCCGCGTTTGGATCGGTGCCGGAATTGGTCATGGCTTTCCTGGTGGTGCTGTCCGCTGCGTCCGACATTCCAGCAACCCGGTTTCTTGGCCAGGCGCCCGGCGGCCTGAACGCCACCGGTGACAGCGACTTGGAAAACTACTACGGGCGGTTGGAGTCTGAACAGCGCATAGGGCTGCGGCCGCAATTGATGCAACTGTTGGAGGTCATGGGCCGCAGCACGTTGGGGGCAGAGTTCAACACGGAAAAGGTGGACATAATCTTTCCGCCGCTGTGGTCCCTGTCTGAAACGGAACAGGCGGCCGTGCGCACGGCGGACACCAACAATGTGGTGGCGTTGGTCACCGCCGGGTTGCTTGATGATGATGAAGCCATTGCAGAACTGTTGGAACGTGACGTGCTGCTGACCGACATAGACACCGAGGCTGACCCGGTCGGCATGGTGCCAGATACGGAAGACGCGGGCGGTAAGCTGCAGGACCAATTGGCAGCGTTGATGACCGGCAGCAACACTGACCCGGCGCCAACGCCCGCAGCACCGGTGGTGTAGTCGTGCCCATCATCCTTCCGTCAGAGGCCAAGAAAGCGCGCAAGCAACAGCGCACGTTGCGGCCGTCCAAGGCGTCACGCGCGGCACAGCGCAACTACCTGGCAGCGCTACAGGATCAGGTGCGCTACCTGAAGGCGGCCACGGCCAACCTGTCTGACCTGGTGCGTAACGGTGCTGATCGCGGCACCATCGCCACCTACCTGCAAAGGCTGTCAGCGCTGGCCACCGGCCGCGCGAACGCTGCAGCGCCTGAAGTGGCCAACGGCTTTGTTGATTCCGTCAGTAAGCAAAACAAACTGATGATTGAAAAGAACATAGCCGCGGCATTGTCCGTGGACTTCGCCACCATCGTTGACACGGCGGACACGGCGGCTGAACTGTCCATGGCCATCACGCGCAACACATCGTTGATCCGGTCCATTCCGGAACAGCATTTGTTTGACGTGTCACAGGCCATTCTGGACAACTACGCGGGGCGCCCGCTGCCCGGGGACGTGTCGCTGACCAAACGCCTGCAGGAAATTGGCGGCATCACGGAAGACCGCGCCCGGTTCATTGCACGTGATCAAACCGCCAAGCTGACCGGCGCACTGACGGCCAGCCGCCAACAGTCCAACGGGGTGGAGGAATACAAGTGGCGCAACAGCCAGGATGAACGCGTGGTGGGCAACCCATCGGGCAAATACCCCAAGGGCACGCGGCGCCACGGCAACCATTGGGAACGTGAAGGCAAGACCTACCGTTGGGACACGCCGCCAGGTGACGGCAACCCCGGGGAACCAATTTTGTGCAGGTGTTGGGCTGAACCTGTGTTAGATTTGGCGAAATTGAAAGCCCAATACGTATGAAACTAACCGCACTTGCCCGCGTGACCAACCGCCAATGGCGTGTTGATCCCGTGTCAGGATTCCTGCGCTGCACCGTCACAGTGCTGCGGGTGTGCGTCATGGATTACACGTTGGATGAAATGGGCGGGGGTCCGCCGGACGGCACGGTGCGAGAAGGCGTTGTGGGCGTTTACACCCCGCTGCATTCCCTACAGGACCCGGTGGCGCTGCAGTCACTGGAAGGCATGCCCGCGGTGGTTGGCCACGTCTGGCAAGACACACAAACAAACCCCATTGCGTGCGGCAATATCGCTGGCGCCCCATCGTGTGACGGCCCCGTGCTGGTGGCCGACGTGCTGGTGACCGATGCCGATAGCATCCGCCGCATTCAACTGCCCCCAAATGACCCGGACCACCTCTGTGAAATCAGTTCAGCCTTTGATGCTGATGTGATTTGGCAACAGGGCGTTGATGGGGAGGGCAAACAGTACGATGGTTTTTTTCAAAACATTCGTTACAATCACATCGCGCTGCTTGGCGCCGGGCAAGGCCGGGCGGGGGCATCCATCCGAATCATCAACCAACTGAAGGACCACACCATGGACTTTACCCGCGTGAAATTGCTTAACGGGCGCACCGTCCGTGTGGCCAATGAAGACGTTGAAGCCGTTGAGGCCAACGACAAGGAATCATCCGACAAGGTCAAGAACATGGCAGACCCTGCAGCCCTGCAGGAAGCCATGGACAAATTGGCTGAAGTCAACAAGCAGTTGGAAGAATTGAACAAGGCCAAAAAGGACTTGGAAGGCCAACTGCAGGCGTTCAAGGATCAGTTGGAAGCCGTCATGGCGCCAGCCGCCGTGGAGGAAGCCGCGGCCGCAATGAACGCTGAAAAGGACGACGCCAACAAGGTGGCCGCCGCCAACAGCCTGACGCTGACACCCGAACAACTGAAGCTGCGCGGCAACGATTTGCGCGCGGCCGTGGTCAACGCGGTGCGCACCAAAAACAGCAAGCCGGTGCTGACGGCTGAACAAGCCAAGGATGCCAGCTACGTGCGCGGGCTGTTCAGCGGCTACGTGGAATTGGCAGGCGGCACCACCCCGCCCGCTGGCCATCAAGTGGTCAACGCCGCCAACCCGGCCGCAGGCAAAGACGGCCAACCCGTCCAGGCTGTCAACAGCTTGCCCAACGACAAAAAATTTGCGGCCATGTACGGCCCCAAAGAAACCAAGTAAAGGGGTCACATCATGACTTTGCAAGCTGTACAAACTTCCGTTTATGACACGTTCGGCCCGCTCTATGCTGGCCAACTGGCTGACTCCGCATCGCTGATGATGAATAAAAAGGTGCGCAACTACCGCACCGAAGCGGGCGTGGGGCCACTGGTGTTCGGCCGGGGTGTCGTCAAGGGCACTAACAACGTCCAGTCCGATCCGATCTTGACCCCCTACGGCGTCAAAGGCGTGTTGGCTGCGTCCGTTGCTGCTGACTTCGTGGGCATCATGGTGCTGAATCAAGCCAGTGATTCCGACGTGAACAACAACGCGGTACCTACTCGCACGCCCACCATGGTGGCGGTTGCGGAGCTTGGTAGCGCCGCAGTCATCGGCGCCAACGTTCCTGCGGGCATCACCATTGCCCACGGTGACCCCGTCTACATGTCGGTGTCCCACGCGTCCATCCCTGTTGGTGAATTCAGCAACGCTGCGGCTACTGGCCTCATCCTGTTGACCGGCCCAACCTGGTACGGCGCCGCGGCCGCGGGCTCTGTCGGCCGTATCAGCCTGTAACCCCGCAACTTCAAGGATCAACGATCATGAACCACTTTCAAATGTCCCGCATCATGAACGCTGCCAAGATGGTGGCGGACTTGGGCATGCAGCCAGGTGACCCCCGCATTGGGGTTATCAACGCGGCGTTTCCTACCGGCGGCAACCCCGCTGGCCTGAACGGCGCTATGGGTTTTTCTGTCAACGTGTTTGAACAGATCACGGGCAAAGCCTATGACGTGAAGCTGCCTGAAATCCTGTGGGATAAAACCATTCCGGCCGCATCGGTTGACACGTCGGTAAACGTCGGCGCCAAGCTGGTGTCCTACCGCGTCAAAGACCGCCGCGGCAAAGGCGCATTCCGGGCCGCCGTGGGCAAGGACATTCCCACCGTGGGCGTGACCATGAATAAAGTGGTGATCCCGCTGGAGTCTGCCGCCGTATCCGCTTCCGTGGACCTGGATGACCTCCGGTCCGTGGCGTTCGGATTCGAGGGCATGAATCTCATCACTGACCTGGGCGAAGTGATGCGCGAAGCCAGTGAACGCCACAAAGAGGCTACGTTCTTTTTCGGCTATTCCGCGCTGGGCTTTGCCGGGTATCTGGACTATGCGTTGGTGCCCGTCACCACCGCTGGCACCAAGACCGCTGGCGGCACCACCTGGGCTGTGGCCACGCCTGATGAAATCATCAAGGACGTGCAGACGGCGTTGGGCCTGGTGTTCAGCAACAGCAAAGGCCTGTTCCTGCCGGACCGTATCGAAATCCCGATTCTGCAGTTCGTGCAAATCAGCTCTATGCGGATCAACGGCACGGCGGGCAACGGCGTGAATGAAACGGTGCTGTCCTTCCTGAAAAAGAACAACCTGTACACGCAGATGACCGGCACGGAGTTGGACATTCGGCCGCTGCGTTACCTGGCTGGTGCTGGCGCCGGTTCCACCAACCGCCTGATTGCGTCCGAAAACAAACCGGATGACCACTACATGCCCATGCCTGAAGTGTTCAACATGCTGCCGCCGCAAGACCGGCAGTTTGCAACGGACCTGTTCGCCATCTGGAAAATCGGCAGCTACCACAAGCCTTACCCCACGTCCGCGCAATTCATGGACGGTATTTAAACCACCGTCCGCGAAGTGCGGGTAAACTGAAGGGCCGCCGTCTTTGATTGCGGCCCTTTTTTCATTCATCAACAGGAGTTCACCATGTCCGGTAAATACACCATCACCAACCGTATGCAACGCGCGTTCATCGTGCCTGACGCCGTAGGCTTCGCAAGCCTGGCTATCAACCCCGGCACCGCTGAAGCCGTGGATGTGGACCACTGGGATTCCATCCGCAAAGGCAACGCCGTGATTGACGCCCTGTTGATTGACCGCCATTTGGTGGTTGAACGCGGCGACAAGCCCGACGCCAACGCCGTGCCCGCGCGCGAACTGAACAACCCAGGTTCTCCTGTCGCGCCTGAAGAGCTGGCCGCGCCTGAAGGTGTCAAAGTTGAAATCAAGCAGGAAAAAGCTGCAGAGATTGACCTGCAAAACGAACCCGCCGCAGGCACCGGCACCGTGGCCGCACGTGGCGCGCGCGCGGCCGCACCTGTGCAGACCAAAGCCCCCAGCAAAAAGCGCTAAGCCGTGACTCCAGACCTGGCCACCTTCCGCATTTTGTACCCTGAGTTTGCCAGCGTGGCAGACCCGGCGGTGCTAGCACAGTTGACGGTGGCCGGGGATGACCTTGATCAAGGCGCGTGGGGCCTGTGCTGGGCTAAAGCGGTGTTGGCTTATGCCGCCCATATGCTGGCGCTGTCTCAGGCCCGTCTCGCAGCCGTGCAGGTGGTAGGCGGTGGCGTTGTGCTGCCCCCCACCGGCCTGGTGCAGTCCGCGGGCGCGGAGGGATTATCTGTGTCCTTTGCGGTGCCGCAGGGGCAGACAGAATCCAAGGCGTGGTATTCACAAACCCCCTACGGCCAAGCGTTCTTGGCATACCAGCGCCAGTGCCTCTCACGGGGGCGGCTGTCGTGGTAGCCCCCGCCTTTATCCAAAAGAACCCCGGATGGCTTGGGCGGCTGCTTAAAAGCTATAAAAATGATAGCGTGCTGGCCATTGGTTTTCCTGCCAGCAAAACCGGCGGCATTAAATACCCCGACGGCACGCCAGTAACGCTGGTGGCGGCCGTCAACAATTTTGGCTCCGTGACGCGCGGCATCCCGCAACGTGAGTTCATGCACCGTTCACAGCCTGCGGCCATCACAGCCACGGCGCCCATTGCTGAAGCGCTTATGCCCGCGGTCAACGCCGGTAAGGCCACCATTGGCCAGGTGCTTGAGAACATGGGGCCACACGCTGAAGCGGCGTTTAAAAAGACCATCGGCGAGATTACAGAGCCCCCCAACGCGCAAAGCACCATCAATGAAAAGGGAAGCTCCAAGCCGCTGGAGGATACCGGCCTCATGCGCAGCACTCTCACGTACGTCGTGCGCCCGGGGCAGGCATCATGATCCTGCTACCCGTCAACATTCCGGTGGCCATTTTTGGTTCCACCCTGTCCGTGTTTGATGTGGTTTTTGGCCGTGATGCGTTGGGTGAACCCACGATAGCGCAGGAAGCCAACCGTACTGTGTTCGGCCCTATTCAGCCCGCCGGTGACAAGTTGATTGCGTTGCTACCTGAAGGCGCGCAGTCTGATGGCGCCGTGGTCATCCACACTGCGGGCGTCATGTCCGCTGCCGACCTGGCCAACGGTAGCGCCACGGGCCGCCAAACTTTTGTCCGGCATGCCGGTGAAATCTGGAAGGTGTGGGGGATGCAGAATTGGGCGCCGTGCGCGGGCCAAATCCAACGCTACCTGGCCACCAAATACGTGAACGTTGATGGCAACATTACTTGAAGTCCAACAGGCGTTGGCCACCTACCTGAAGGCATGCGAACCAGCACGCGTGATGGTGTTAGGCCGTGCGGGTGAAGCCGCGGTGCCTGCGTCCCCGTGCGTCATGTACCACCTGGATAATTACGTGCCGCAGGATCACCCCACCGTGACGTTTGACGGCGGCGTGCAGACCGTGAAAGCCGCGGCCACGCCGCTGGAGTACGTGATTGAATGGATCGGCGGGGATGCCATGGGCGCGGCCGCCAAGGCGCTGGCACTGCTACACGCCACGCAGCGCACCGCCGACCTGTTCAAAGTGTGTGGCTTGATGGGCGCCAGCAATCCGCAGGACTTGACCGGGTTGGAACTAGGTACAATGCGCGCACGGGTTCAGGTACGGCTGACGCTAAATGCTTCCTTGACTTCCACCGCCACGTTGGAAACAATCGAGCATCAGGGCATCCGGGTGCGCGAACAGCAACTAGGCTTTGACAAAACTTTTACCATTGATCAAGGAGTAAATCCAAATGGCTGATCCAATCTTGGGCGGCGTGCTGTCCCTGCCACGTTCGCTGGACGTTTTCGTTACCCTGTCCAAACCCCAATCCGAACAGACAACGGACCTGTCCATTGCCGTGTTTGCGCAGGCTGGTGGCGGCTTTGGTTTTGGTGCTGACCGTATCGCGTTCTACTCCACCTTTGACGCTGTGGAAGCTGACAGCCGCGTGACGGCTGAAGGCACCAAAGCGGCCCGGGACTTTTTCAGCCAGACCCGCCGCGCACGCACCATGGCCATTGGCCAAGTGTTCAGCACGCCGCAAGCTGGCTTCCTGAAGACCGGCGCCCCCGGATCATTGGCCGCGTTGCTGGCCGTCACCACCGGTTCCTTTGCCGTTTCAATTGACGGCGTGAGTTCCGACATTACCGCAATCAACCTGTCCGGTGGCGTGACCATGGCGGGCATTGCCGCGCTGTTGCAAACCAAAGTCCGCGCCGTGGCAACTGGCGGTTTCACGTTGGCCACCGTGGTGTGGGACGCGGTCACCGGCACGTTCAAGATCACATCCGGCACCACGGGTGGCCTGTCCGCCGTCAGCGTGCTTGACACCGTCAGCCCCGCGTCCGGTGTTGACATTTCCGGCCCGGGCTTCCTGAACGGCCGCACGGGCACCGGCATTGCACAGCCAGGCTACGCGCCCACCGGTGACCTGGTGGATGAACTGACGCTGATTGCACAAGCCGCGCGCAGTTCCGGCCGCTTCATTTACGGTTGGGCGCTGGACGCGGTCTACCGTGACACCCAAGACCAAATTGATGCCGCCGGTTGGGCGCAAGCCCGTACCGCGTTCATGCCGCTGGTGTCCAACAGCCCGTTGGCGTGGGACCCTTCCAGCACCAATGACCTTGGCCCCACTGTGCGCCTGGCTGGCCAGTACCGCGCGGAACCCATCTACCACGACAAGCCCGACTACTACCCGGACATGGCGTTGCTGGCGTTGCTGCTGTCCGTGAACTATGCGCAAAAGTCCAGCACGATCACGGCCAAATTCAAAGACCTGATCGGCATTCCCATTGTCAGCCTGACGGAAACGCAGTGGGTCACGCTGCAGTCCAAGGGTTACAACACGCTGACCCTGACCGGCAACACGTCCCGCGTGTTCCGTGACGGCACCACCGGCAACACATCATGGTTCATGGACGACGTCACCAACCTGGACAACTTCGTGGAAGAACTGCAGGTGGCGGTCTATAACGTCTTCCTGCGCAACAACAAGGTGCCTTACAACAGCGCTGGCCAAATGCTGCTGCAGGACGGCGCACAGCAAATCTGTGAACGGTACATTTTCAATGGCACCCTGAGTGAACGCCGCGTGCTGGACCTGACCAAAGCCGCTGGCTTCCGGATTGATCCAGCCTACACGATCACGCCCACGCCCATTGAACAAATGACCGTGTCTGACCGTGCGCAGCGGATCGGCCCGCCCATGGTCATTGACGTGAATTTGGCCGGGGCCATCCACTCCATTGCAATCAACGTCAACGCTTACAGCTAAGGGGCACGCAACATGGCACGCAATACGCAATTCCTGGATCAAGCCGCCTGCACGGTGGTGTCTGACGGCACCATTGATGAAGACCACATGAGCGGTGACAGCATCCGCGTGATTCCCAACGGGGAAGGTTCCGCGCTGGAAGCTGGCTTTGACAGCACCGTGACTTCCTTCAGCACGGATCAATCCGGCACGTTTGAACAGGACTTCAAGCTGACTTCCCCGAGCCTGGACAAGTACCAACAACTGTGGCAACTGCAGAAACAGGGCGCCGCGCGTCTGTTCAACTGCATGGTGTACACCGGCGCCCGCCAGGCCATCCGGCTGGAAGGCTGCAGCGTGATGAACCCCGGGCAGACCGGCACCGGCGGCAAGACCATGTCCGCCAACACCGTTGTGCTGAACGTTCAAAAAATCATCTACGGTTGATCATGGCACCCGAACAAACCACCATCCGCGGTACTGATTACCGCCTGTTCAAGCTGCCCCCGATGAAGGGCGGCCGTCTGGCCACTGAAGTGGCGCAAGTGCTGGCCGCTGGTCTGGACGGCGGGGCCATTGATGCGCTGGTGAAGGCGTACCGGGACCGCGCGCCAGCCGACGGCGCCGCAGCACCGCCGGACGGTGACAAGCCCGCTGCCAGCTTCCTTGACGCCTTGGGCGATGACGCCAAGCTGTTGGGTGCGCTGGCTGGCGGTGCTGCCCGCGTGGACGCAAACCGGCTGTATGACCTGGCGCTGCAATGCCTGGCGCCGGGCCTGTTCGCAGACAGCAAGAAACTGCACGACACCGCCGCGCAAGATGCGTGGTTTGGTGAACACCCGGACCACCTGCTGTTATGCCTTGCGTGGGCGCTGAAGGTGAACTGCGCGGGTTTTTTCGGCAAGGGCGGCCAGGCTTAGAGATTACGGGCGGCCGCCGCCCTGTTGTTGCTGTCCCCGATGAATGGCGCCTTGACTACGTCTTGGGCCGCCTGGTTACGTCCCACCTTGTCACGCTTCGCCAATTGAATGATTGGGAATACACGTGGGATGAAATTTGGCAAATGCACGATATGCTAGACCTTCAGGACTGGCTAGAATGGCAGCACCACCAAGCCGTTGAAAGCCTTCACACATCATGAGCATCGTTGACGAACTAGTTACCCTGCTTGGACTGAAGGTTGATCCCAAGGCAACAGGCCAAGCCGCGGATTTTTCCAAGGTCATCAACGGTATCCGGGATGGCGCCGTGGCCATGGGCGCGGCCCTGATCACCGCGGCAACCACATTCAAAGCCTATGCGGTCACGCAGGCTTACGCCATTGATGAAGCGGGCAAATTTGCCGACGCTAACCGCATCAGCTTTGAACGCCTGCAGGAACTGGAATATGCCCAAAAGCGGGCCGGGGGCACCACGCAAGAATTGCGCAATGACCTGGCCATGCTGAACAAAACCATGGTCACGATGCAGCCCGGGCAATACAACGCCGGGTTGTACATGATCGGCGTGAGTTCGCGCGATGCGTCCGGCAAGATGCGCACCGCGGATGAACTGTTGGTGTCCATCGCTGAAAAAATGCAGGGCCTGAACAAGCAACAGCAAACGCGGTTGGCTGAAAAGATCGGCCTAAGCCCGGGCACGTTGCGCCTGATGCAGAAAGGCAAAGACGGCATCCGTGAACTGACGGACCGCAGCCGCTTGCTAGGCATTGTTCTTGACGAATCAGCCAAGGAAAAAGCCGCCAAGTTCACGGATTCAATGGTGGAAATGCAGGCCGTTGTGGAGGGCTTGGGCAAGTCCGTGGCCATCGGGCTGGTGCCCGGCCTGACCAAAGCCGCTGAAGCCGTCACGGAATGGGTGTTGGCCAACCGCAAGTGGATTGCCGCCGGAATCAAACAGGTTGTGGACGGCGTGGGCCGCGGCTTTGAAATGGTGGCCAGCACCGTGACGATGGCTTACAACGCCATTATCAAATTTATTGGCCCCATTGGCACCCTGACCAAAGACCTTGACGCCACGCAAGCCATTGCCATTGCCGTGGCCATTGCTGTGGGCGCCATGGGGCTGTCCATGATTGCCGCCACCTGGCCGGTGCTGGCGCTGGCTGCGGGCATCGCGGCAATCATTCTGGTGATTGAAGACCTGTACGCCGCATTCAATGGCCAAGAATCCATCATAGGCGATTGGGTGAAGTCGTTCACCGACGCTTACCCGAACATTGCCGCGGCGTTGGGCAACATCATGGGCGTTGCGCTTAAGCTGGCTGGCCTGTTCAGCGGCGTGGTGTGGGAGGCCATCAAGTCTTTTGGCTCCAACGTGCTGGCGGTGATTGAAACGCTGATAGGCGCGTGGTCCAAATTCTTTGGCATCATTGAAAAGGTGGGCACCTTCCTTGGCAACGTTGCCGGGTGGGCCATGACGCCAATGACCGCCGACGGGTCCAACCCGATTGCGGCCGCGGATCGGATGCTGAAACAAGGCGCCGCCGGTGGCCAGGTGCCAGCGCCCGCAGGCGTAGTGAAGCAAGGCGCGGGCGGGGGCGGTGGCACCGTCAACAACAACGTGACCGTCAACGGCGCGGGTGACCCGTCACGCGTTGGCCAAGAGGTTGTCAACCGCAGCGGCATGGGGCAGTCCCTGCAAATGTCACGGCCCGGGCAGCTTGGCCCGGTAACGGGGTAACGTCATGGCTGTTGCACTGTTTGGTGGCAATGATTTGATCCTGATTGAAGGCGCGGAAGTGGACGCCAAGTTGGGGGAGTTTCACACGTTCGGTGCGGCCCCCACCAATTTTGCAATTGAAGACGGGTCCATTGCCGCTGACCACATCGTGGAACAGCCGGACACGTTGGAAATCAATTGGATTATGTCCAACCTTGATGAACCTGGCGTGTCTTACGGCACCCGCGCGGCCGTGTTGCTGGAAGCCCTGCGCACGCGCATCAAGGAACGCAAGCTGTGGCAGGTGGTGACCCGCCACCGGCTTTACCCGTCCATGGCCGTGGTGGCCGTGCGGGCTGAACACACGGGGCCGTTCACGGGCGCCCTACGCGGCGTGATTGCGTTTCAGGAAGTGCCCTTGGACAAGTTGGAGCGCACCAAAGTGCCGCAGTCCCAAGTGCCCCGCAAAAAGGCGGCCAGTTCGCAGGTGAAAAGCGGCCGCGTGGAAGGCAAGGAACCCACCCCGCCGCAGCGGTCCGTGTTGTCTCAATTGTTCGGGAAGTAGCCATGCAAATTTTGCCGACCACTTCAGACAGTGACCGCAGTTTTCAGATGCTGTTGGGTGACAATCTGCTGACCCTGCGCACCTATTACAACGCCACGGTGCCTGGGTGGTATCTGGACATTCTGGCGCAAGATGAAACGCCCTATGCGCGCGGGCTGGCGCTGGTGCCGGTGATCAACATTCTGCAGGCCAGTGGCGAACTGACGCGCACGCTTGGCCAATTCCGGGTTGTGGTATCGGACGGCGGGGAAAACGACACGCCCACATCCTTGGGCAACACCGCGCAGCTTTGGTGGTTCGCGCCTGGTGAATTTGAATTGCTGGATCAGGACGTGCAGGTTGATTACGTCATGCCTTTTGACGTGCGGGAAATGTACCGTGTCTGACTTCCTGCGCTACAGTGAATTGATCATAGGCCCGCTGGCGGACTGGCAGGGGAAGGGCAACACCAATGAAGCGTTGCGCATTATTTCCGACGGCACCAACGCTCGCTTGCGCGTGGCTTTCAACGTGTCCAAGACGCTGACGGGCGAACCCAACAAAATTGACATTGCCGTTTACAACCTATCGCGCGACACGCGCCAGGCTATCCGTGCGAACCTGTCCAAAATTCAGTTGCTGGCCGGTTACGAATCATCCGCCAGTAGCGCTGCCATCGTGGCCACCGGCGGTTTGCTGTCTGCCGTATCCACGCGTGAAGGTTCGGAGATTGTCACAAAGTTGACCGCGCTTGACGGCTACGGCGGCATGGTGCGTGGCGCCTACAGCCGTTCATTCTCAGGCAGCACGCCGGTGAATCAGGTAGTCAAACAACTGGCGGCCACACTGCCGGGCGTGACCGTCGGGCGCATAGACGTGGACGGGCGCCTACCACCCAAGGGCATGGCCTTTGTGGGCACCACCACTTCACAGCTAAACAAGCTGGCGGACCAACAGGGCTTTTCATGGTCCGTGCAGGACGGCGTGTTTCAGGCGGTCAGCGACAAACGCGACACCGGCAACGGCTTTTCCTTCACGTCAAACAACAATCTTATTTCCTGCACGCCGCTGTTGAACGGCCCCATGCAGGTAAAAGTGGGCGTGGAAATCACGGCCAAGTTTGATGCGCGAATGAAGCCCGGGGACCGCATGGTGGTGCAGTCAATTGTCAGCCCTGAACTGTCAGGCACTTACAAATCCACCATGGTTGCGTTATCCTTTGACAGCCACGGACCTGCCTTCCTCAAGGCCCAATCACTGAAAATGTTTTGATCCATGACCACCGTAACCGCTGACACAGACCCCGCAGAGGCGCAACGCGTCTTGCAGGATCGTGCCAACCTGGATTTGCGCACAGCCACGCCGGGCATTGTGGTTGCGGTCAGCGCCGACGGCACCACGGTGGACGTGCAGCCCGCAGTCAGCATGACGCAGCGGCTTGAAACGGTGAACCAAATCAAACTGCCCGTGCTGCAGGGCGTGCCGCTAGCCGTGTTGGGCTCCACATCCTTGGGCCTGTTCGTGGCCGTGCCGGTGTCCGTCGGGGATGAAGGCTTGCTGATCGTGTGTGACCGGGCCATTGATAACTGGCAGCACGGTGAAGGCGTCAACGTCACCCCTGACATGCAGACCCCGCGCCATCACGATTTGACGGACGCCATTTTTTACCCGGGCGTGCAGCGCATATCCGGTGCAATTCCCAACTACCCTACGGACGCGGTCCACGTGCGCAACCGCGCGGGCACCTGCGTGCTGTCAGTGTCGGACACGGTCATTGAAGCCAAGGTGCCTGGTGGCGCCACGTTCCGCATGGAAGGCGGCAACATCACCATCACCGCCAACATTGTGAACACCGGCACGCTGACCAACACCGGCAACGTTGCGGTTGTTGGAAACTTTGCGCAGTCGGGAGGCACGTCCGGAATGGTGGGCAACATAAGCATCACAGGCACCCTTACCAACAACGGTAAAAACGTGGGCAGCACCCACACGCATGGCGGGGTCACGACTGGTGGCGGTACTTCAGGGGCACCAACATGACTGTTTTCAGCCTTGCCCTAAACCGCGATGGCCGCGCGCAGCCGGACTACCGCATTGTGCGTGGCCGCCTGGCGCTGGTGCGTGAGTCAGACGCCGTGCGTGACCGGCTGTTTGTAGCGTTGTCCACGCAATTGACGGAATGGTTTTTGGACGTGAATGACGGCGTGCCCTACTATCAGGTGGACGGTGCCCCAAGTATCTTGGGCGGTAAAATGACGGAAGCGGAAGTATCCGCTCTGATCCGCCGCCGCATTTTGCTGGACCCTGAGACAGACAGCATTGAATCCATGTCCGTGCGGCAAGATGCCTTGCGCCGGGTGTCCGTGGCGGCCACGGTCAAACTGCGGTTGGCCAGCGGTGCCAGCGAAACAATTTTAGTGGAGGTTTGATCATGGCAGGTGTGACGGATTCAGGCTTTGAAGCCAAACGCCTGGCGGACGTGCTGGCGGACGCGTCCGCGCAACTGGCGCTGATCACAGACCCCGACACCGGCGCCACGTTGCAACCGGACTTTGGCAGTGAAGACCCGGCCATGCAGATTGTGCAGGTGCCGTTGGACGGCGTGGCGCTGTGTTGGGAGGCATCGCAACTGGTGTTCCAACAGTTTGACCCCAACAAAGCCAACGGCCCAAGTCTGCAGGGGCTGGCACAACTTAACGGGTTGACTGCACAGCCCGCCACGCAATCAACGGTCCCGTTGACGTTGGGCGGCACACCGTTGACTTTGATTCCATCCGGGCAGATCGTCACGGACCCCAACAATTTGCACCAGTGGGTTACGCAAGATGCCGTCACGCTGGATGGCGGCGGCGTTGGCGCCACCACCGGCAAGTGCGTGGAGTTTGGGCCGGTCACGGCGGCTACGGGGACTCTTACAAGTATCGGCACCCCTGTGGCGGGGTGGGCATCCGTGACGAACCCAGCGGACGCCATAGCCGGGCGTCTGGCTGAAACCACCACGGAGTTGCGCATACGCCGCCAGCGGTCCACGATGGCCCCCAGCGCCAGCCCTGTTGAATCTGTTTTCTCTAACCTGGCCAACCTGCCCGGCGTTACCTATTGCCGGGTTTATCAAAACAACACGTTGGTGGTGGATGGAAACGGCATTGGCGGTAAACGTGTGGCCGCCGTCATCGTGGGCGGGGAAGATGTGGATATTGCCTACACATTGCTTGCGCGCACGGGGGTGGTAGCTGACTGGCACGGGTCAAGTAGCATGACTTTGTTTGACGTTCAAAACGAACCATACGTGGTGCGCTGGACGCGGCCCACGCCGCTGCCAATTTACCTGGCTATTCAAATCAACATCTACCAACCCTCTGTTTTCCCCGCTAACGGCATTCAGCAAATCAAAGACGCGATTTTGGCCTATGCCGTCGGCGGCGCACCGGCGTTGGGTATTCAAGATGGTTTCGGGGACACGGGATTTCCACCAGGTGCGCCCGTGATCCGCACGCGGCTGTTTACTCCTTTGAATTTTATTCCGGGCCATCGGGTCACAATATTGGCTTTGGGAACCGCCCCGGCTCCGGTAGGTACTGCAGATATTGCGGTGCCTTGGAATCAGTACGCGCAATTCACTGACGCAAATATTGTTATCACAACGATTTGATCATGGCTGATGCATTCGATATTTACAACCGGGACATGCAGACGGTAGCGTTTGACGACACGTTAGACGTATTCCGACGCGCGCCTATCTTGCGCGGCATCCAACAGGCGCAGATGGTACAGGTTCAAGAACTGTACGACGCGGAAATTGATTCTTTGCGTTTACGCACTTTGGACAACGCAGCTAAAGACAATCTGGATGTTATCGGGCGCATTGTGGGTTTGTTTCCGCGGCCATTAGTCGACGCGGGCAACATCGTTTATTTCACGCCTGACAACGCGCAAGGCTTACCCGACTTCGCACCGGTGTTTGTGACTAATGCGCCGTTGGCCGGGCTGGTGCCCATCGGTGACGTGGATTATCGCCAGGCTATCCGCGCAAAGATCATCAAGAACCACGTGAAGTATGGCAGCGCGCCGGAAATCATGAACTACGGTCAGTTTGCCTACGGCGTCCCCGTGACGGTACGCACGTTGGGATTGTCTGATCTGGAGGTGGTCTTGTCATCCCTCACGCCGCCCGCCACGGTAGCTGCAATTTTGGGGGAGAGTAGTGACGACACCGCCGACCATCAATTTAATATGCCGTTGCCGACCACATCGCGTATAAAATTGGTTTCTTTTCGTTTCCCGGATGCGTTTGCGCCGGACCTCGACAACGGCGCACCCGATGTGGCCTTAATGGGAGTTGGATATGGCATCAACCCGTAGCATTATTTCACCTGGCGTTTTTGCACTCTCTGCAACCACTGTCATTCCCCCCACGCCGGTACAGGGCGTTGCCTACCGCAACGCAGCGTTGGTGGTTCCTGGGGGCGCCAACGGCGGTTGGTCTTACGCTGTGAAGGTCAACAGCGCTGATTACAACCAGATCATGTACAGCTACTCCACGTTGCTTGACAGCTTGGACAAGCGGGGTATTTTGGGCTACACCGATTTGATCAACTACTCCGTTGGTGCCATAGCCATGGGCAGTGACAATATCGTGTACCGCTGCATTCAGCTTAATGGCCCGGGCACTGCGGTGCAAGACCCCACCACCGCGCCACTGTACTGGCAAGCCTTGGTGCCAGCACTGGTGCCGGTAGCACAGTGCCAGCTTTCCAAGTCTGGTGCCAACATCGTGTTGATGCCAAAGGGCGGTAATAAGCTGCCAATCAATGGTTCAATATTTTCCATTCCCGCGGCTGGTGTTTCCTTGGCCCCCACCGGGCTTACCGTGGGTGCTTTGCTGTACGTCTACGCGTACATGGTGGGCGCCGTGATGACCCTAGAGGCTGTGGTGACCGGTCACAGCACTGACGCCACCACCGGGGTTGAAATCAAAACAGGGGATGCCTCACGCACTCTGGTTGGCATGGTGCGTCCGATCACCGGCCCGGCGTTTGCTGACACCCAAGCGCAACGTTTCGTTTTGAGCTACTACAACCGGCGCACGCGTGGGGGTTCCGCCAACTTTACGGCCAACCGATCACAAACTGATGTAATTGCTTTTGCAGAAGTGAACGCGGAAATTCGCAATGAATTTTTGTGCTGGGCCGACGACTCAATCTCTGCCAGTTTTAGCGGAAGCATGTTTAACTCTGCCACCAACGCCACCACGGGTGCGGCCGCCATTGGCTATGATGGCGCTGCGGTTCGCACCAATGGCGTGGGGCGCATATGGGCCGCGGATTTGAATACCGTTCCCGTATCCATCCAAGATACCCGGGATTTGGCAGAGGGTTACCACTACGCAACGGTTTTAGGTAAGACTGCCAACGCGGGCAACACCTTGACGTTCCGTGCGCAAGATGACGCGTTTTGCACGCTCCAAATCCAAACACGCGGTTAGAAGTTTTCCCCTCAACCCTCCTTAAAAAGGCCTTTACTATGCCCGCGCCTGCATCAATCCCCCGTAAAAATTGGCAGCTACTTGGTGGCCGCCAACAAAGCTACCACTTCAATAACGGCAATGAAGAATTCCCCGGTGGCAGACCGTTGACCGTTGAAACGTTGAATGGTAATCACGTGTTCGTGCCGTCAGACACGCTCGATATGCACATCCATGTTGCCCGGTGTGAGATGGGTGGCTACGGTGCGTACAACGCCACCGAAAGCGGCTTGATTTATTGGTGGCAAGACGCTGAGCATTTCACGCTGAAGTTGAATTTGTTTCAAGGCAGCGCCCGCGAAAAAGAAATGGTATTTTCCGATGAACACCCGTGGATCATCAAGGCCGGTGATTGGCTTTGCCTGCGTTGGGCAATGACCCTTCCCCAAAGCAATTACCGCTATCCGTTCGGTGATTTGCTTTTCACAATGCACGAACCGCCCCCCGCCCTGCCAGCCCCTTAAAGAGAAGGTACAGCAAGCCATGCCACCACATAACAACCTTGATTTAGTTGCAGCCTTGCTGGTGGTGCTTGGCTTGCTTTTCAGCCCCCAACTGGCGGCTGTGTTGGCGCCTTACCTGGTGGTAGTGCTGGGCGCGTTAATCGGAACCGGGTGGGGCCTTAAACGGCGTACCACACCAACCACGTGGAAAAATACCGTTCTTTTTGTAACACTGATGCTGGGCACCTGTCTTATAGTCACCATGCCGGTGGCCATCTGGTTGCAGCGCTACACCGGTGAAGGGACCTACCAATGGCTGCTAGGCCCATTGGCCATTGTGATTGGCGCTATCGGTGAAGACTGGCCAGACGTTGGGAAATGGGCTGCGGGCCTTGTCCGACGCTTTTTGACTAAACGCGCTGACGTTGCGGCCGATAACGACAAGGGAGAGTAAGCCCATGTACCTAATTCTTAATCTCGTCAATTTGCTGCTGTGCATTGCGTGGGGCTGGGCTGCTATGTGGCGGCTGGCCGTTATCCATGAGTACGTTTTGATTAGGTATCAGGTACTCTACCTGGCTGTATTCGTGGCGTCTTTTTTCTGCGGCCTGCAGTTCTATATTTTTGGCAAGTACGCCGGATGGCCGGACGTGATAGCGTCCACCGTCATTTTGGCGTTGATGCTGGCCAGCATGGCGCGTTGGAGGCATCAACCGCCGTGTGAGTCTCTAAGTTGCCCAGTGCCTTTGGAGTAATCGATGTTCCCCACTACCCCCGACCAATGGCGCCGCGTTCTAACCACATTGGGCGTGAAGCAAACCACCGCAGCCAAGTGGGCTGAACCGTTCGCACAAGTCATCCGGCCGGACAAATTCAATTTAGGGGAACGGGAGTTGGACGACTACCTATCCCAAATCTTGCATGAAAGCCGCAACCTTGAAGCGATGGTGGAAGACCTGAACTACAGCGCCGCCCGCATGATGCAGGTGTGGCCGTCGCGGTTCCCTACGTTGGAAAGCGCCAAGCCGTTTGAATACAAACCAGAATTGCTGGCGGAACGTGTCTACGGCATGCGCAAGGACCTGGGCAACGATCAGCCAGGCGACGGGTGGGCGCACATCGGCCGCGGGCTTCCGCAGATCACCGGCAAGGCCAATTACAAACGGGTGGCGGACCTGATGGGGCAGGACTACACCATGATGCGCTACCTACTCACGCAGCCCATTTTCATTCTGCAGGCGTCATTGGCCTGGTGGGAAGACCGGATTAAAGACAGCGCCATTGATTTTCCAGACCGCGTGCGCAAGCTGGTGCAGGGCGGTGACTTGGGGCTGAAGGAAACCGCGGCCATTGCCGCCCACGCGCGCCGCGCACTGGCGGAAGCCTGATGGCCATTAGCCCCGCATTGATCAAGGTAGCTGTGTTGGCTGGCGCCGCGCTGGTGGGCTTTGGGGGCGGTTGGACGGCCAACGGCTGGCGCCTGGATGGGAAGTTGGCCAAGCAGGCTGCAGACCACAGCCAGGCGGTCACAAAGTCCTACGCGGACGGGATGGCCAATCAAGCCCGGCTGCAAGCTGAAAAGGACGCCCGCACCGGCGCGGTGGCGGTCATTGATGTGGACGAATTGGCGAAGCTGCGAAAGGCTCAAGATGAAAACGAAACTTTGCGCGGCCGTGTTGCCGCTGGTGCTGTCCGCCTGCGGGTCGCTGCCGTCTGCCCCGCTGCCGGTCCAAACGTGCCCGCGTCCGGACCCGCTGCCAGCGTGGATACTGGCGCCGGTGCCACCCTTACTGCCGATGCTGGACAAAATTATATTGCCCTCCGTTCAGGAATAGCCCTGACGGAACGCACCTTAGCGGCTTGCCAGCGGGCCGCAGCCGTGCTGACGGGGCAGACCCCCGCCACTACCGCACCGGCTACCCCCTGAAAACAGCGCCACGGGGCCGCATTCAAGCCGGTGGGGCCTAATCCCACGCTTCACACAGCGCAATTTCCGCCGCATTGCTGGCCAGTGCCTGTTTTTGGGCATCCGTGAAGGTGCCCCACATCGCGGCCACGTCATCGTTGACATAGTTTTTCCACTCATGCACGCGGCCGCGTTTGGCCCAATCGGGGTTTTGCCAGTCCGGCGGGGGCGGGGTCACGATCGGCATTTAAAACGCTCCTAAATTTATAGCTAGTAACGCAGGCAACGCAAGGGCTTAGGGCAGAAAAGGCAAGGAAATATGGACTTTGGCGCCCTGCGCTTTGGACCATGTGTTGGCCGTGCCCCCGTCCGCGGGCGTCGCGCCGGGGCCAAAGGTGTAGGCAATCAGGGTGTCAGCCTGTGCCACCTTCAGGTTGCGGGCGAACATGGCCGCGTAGCCTGGCGCTTCCGGTTCCGCCGTGTGGTGAACGCCGACCATGGCCAACGCGGCGCCCACCTGGTGCAGTGAGTCAAACCCCACCGCGTAGGTGAACCGCCGGTGGTAGTAGTTGGCCGCATCGCCTGCGCTGCCGTGGGGGCCTGCGTACCGTCCTTGGACAAACGGCGCCGGAAGGTGCAACGTCAGGCGGCCAGCTTTGCCGGACAGGTACAGGGCCACCGCCAGGTGATCCGCCCACGCAGCGCCACCAGAAACTAGGTGGCACCCGTCGGGTAAGCGGTGGAAGGCGTCAGCCACCATCCAGTCCCACAGCTTGCGGGTCATGGGTTTGGTGCGGTCACGGCCCGCGGTGCCAATAATTGCTGTGGTCATATTCATCCCCAATTTAAAGCCATTGCGGCCGCCGGGCCGGGATAGGTGACGCTGCGTTTCAAGGCACGGTCCTTGGACGGGGGCAGCTTGTTTTGTCCGCTGTCCGTCTGGTTTGACCACCGTTCCACCATCTTGCCGGACCCCACCGGCCATTCCACGATCCGGCCAGGAAAGCGCGCCGCCGGGTCCACCGGTAGCGGGTCCAGCCCGCGCAGAAACAGGCAGGTGGCCTTGCTGGCGTCATCCCCAAATTCATACGGCTGGATCACCTGCGGCCGCGGCATGAATGGCAACCGGCTGTTGATGATGCCCCGCGGGTTTTCCAGACAGACACCGGGGATGTGGTCAGCCTCCCACAGCAACTGGACAAACTCCAACGCGTCCCACGTGCCCTGCCAGCCGCGGCCGCGGTCATCCCAGTGGATGCCGCTGACGGACAGAAAAGTGCAGGGCGGAAAACAAATCATCAAGTCCCACGCGCGGTAGAGAATGTCCCGCACATCACCCTGATAGTGCGGACCGGGGCGCCGGGTGGGCAGCATGTCACAACTGATGGCGTTGTGGCCACGTGCAATGAATGCGTCACGCACGGTGCCGGATTCTTCACAGGCCACCAGAATGTTTAACGGGGTTCGCATTTCTTGGCGTCCTGCAGGCAGCGTAAAGCGTAGGAGGGATACACCCGGCCAAGCCAGCCAACAGCCGTGCCCACGGGCATTGGCGGGTTCAGTTGGTAGTCAAAGTCCGGGCGGCCGCGGTGACGCAGCTTTATGACCGTCAGCACCTTGCCGGGCTGGCCGGGCGCCGGGATGGCGTCCAGTTGCCGCACGCCGGTGCGTTCACGCGCAGCCACCAACGCCACGCGCAAGTCATCATCCGTAGGCGCCGCGAACAGCGCACACGGCGGGTGCTGCGTCAGCATTGTGATCACGCTGCCACCGCCTTGAATTCATAGCCGCACACAGCCGTCATGGCGGCCGCCAGCTTGGCCGGGTCATTGGAGGACACCACAAACCGCGTGGCGCCTTCCAGCGTGTCCGTAATGTCGCCATCGGTGCTGGTGGCGTAGATGGCATACCCAAAGGCAACCGACACCAAAACGAACTGGCCAGCCTTGCTGATGGCCGCGCCATCAATCAGCCCGTCAATTTGCGGGGTGGTGATCGTGCAGGCGCCGTTGGCCACGCGCAAGATAACGTCCAGTGCCTGACCGTAGGCGCCGCGCGCTTGGAAAATTTCATTGTCCACCGCTTCCGCCGCAGCTTCATCACCAGCGTTGATGGCGTAGATAAAACGGTTGACCGTGGACAGCGCCAATTTTTGAATCTGGCGGCTGAAGCCCTTCAATGCCGTGGCCAAAGCGGGGTCAACGGTTACTGCGGTCATGGTGGCGGTGTTCATTTGGTGATCCTTAGAAGTTGATGATTGATATTGTAGCACAGAATCAAATGCGCCGGTCAACAATTATTTGCAGGGCTTCCGATGCTTGGGCCTGCGTGTAAAGATCACTGCCCCCTTTGTCGGCAAGGATTTTGCAGAGCATGGCCCGGTCACCGCGGGGCAGCTTGGCGGCGGCCGCGCTTGTCAAGGCTTCACCTTGCTGGATGTGGAGGTTATAGGCGGACGCAATCAAAGCATCAATCTTGCCGCGCGTCAGGCTGGAACCGGCTATGGGCTTGTTCATCATGGCGATTTGTGCGGGGGTGATCATTTGGTAATCCTCTAATTGGTTGCTGATGTTTGATATTGTGCCACACAATCAAACGCCGTCAACTACCGTTCATCGGAAAAAGTGGTGTTTGTTTCAAGGGCCAGTTATCGGCACCGGCCTTTATCCTTGGGCAGTCACCATTGCCCGCAGCGGGGGTTGCGCGAACCGCCCGCCGCTACCCTTTACGGTAGCGCTTGCCGCGCCAGCCGCCACCAGCCTTGATTGGCCAACCTTCCGCCCACGCGGGCATGGTGTTCATGATGCGTTCATATTCTTCAATTGACCCGAACCCTTCCGGAATCTCTGACACGTCTTCATCATAAACATGCAGCACCACGGGGTAGCCGCAGCGTTCAAGGTTATTGATTGCGTGTCGCTGAATATCACGCGCCACAGCCTGCACCACATTTTCAGTTAGCTTGCCGCCGTAGGTGGACATACGCACCCAACCCACCGCGCCCTGTTTGGGGTTGGTGTTGTACCCTTCAAAACTCATGGCCTGTTCAGTGCCGCGCCAGGTTGTGACCGCCTGCAGTCGCGGCCGGTGGTAGGTCAGGTAACGGCCGGATGGCAACTGACAGTAGAGGGCATCCCCGCGCATTTCATAGGTGATGCCGCTGTGCGTGCCGTCCATGCGCATAACGGGGTAGGGCGTGCCCGGATTCAACACTGCGGATGTGGCCATGCCTTCCAGCCCGAACATAACCGCGCTGTCCCGGCCGGGCTGTCCACCCCAAAAATATTCAATGCTTGGGCTGTCCGCGCGCCACTTCAGAATGTTGCGCTTCACTTCATCATCCGTGCCCGGCCCGTCAAAATTGCGCCACGCGCCTATCCAGCCTTTGAAGCCCAACGCCAGTTCCGCCACCTTGCCCACGTCCTGCCGGGCGGGGTGGTTTGATCCGGTGCGCGCCTTATATGCTGCGAATTCTTCAAACGGTATGCCAAGGATTTTGGACGCGGACAGTTCATAAATTTTGCCGTGGGTGCGGAACACTTCAATGCGCCACTGTTCACCGGCCAGCATGGCCAGCACCACGGCTTCAATGGCGCTGAAGTCACTGCAAATCAATTCATGACCGGGCGCTGCGATGAACAGCGCACGCAGCACGCCCGACACGGCGCCCATGGCATCACCGAAATAATATTGCAACATGGCCAGGTTGCGGGCCATGATCACGCGCAGGGCGTCTTCCGCTGCGTCACTTGTCCAGTCTGCTTTTTTCTTTCCTGGCGCCACCGGCAACCCACACCACGGGCAGGCGGCCGCGTGCGTGCCGTGGTAGTGGCCACACGCGCCGCATTTGTACACGTCAGGACCGCTGCGTGGCAGGTTGGTAGGCTGCGGGCCTTCACCTGTTGGGCGCCCGGTACGCGCGCCATGGTAGTTGAATAGGTCATGCAGGCGGCCAGCTTTGGTGATTTGATTACGCATCGCGTAAACCTTTTTCACCGATGCGCTACCCGTGAATGCGCGAATTTCCAACGCCCGGCGCGCAGGGTTCATCCGGCCCGGGGGATGTGGCGCCATTTCCTTTAGCTTGGCGGTCACGGTGTCTTCCTGCATGTTGTCCATGAACACACCGAACGCCGCCAGCCAACCGGTAAGCCGCGCCACCTGGCTGGCCTGTTCCACCGCGCCACCGGTCAGCGTGCGCAGTTCAAGCGCATATTGCGCGTGTGCTTCATCCACCAGCGCTGCACAGGCGTGCATGGCTTCGCGGTCTATCTGCACCCCGCGCATGTTGATGGCTTGATCAGACAACCAAAACTGCAGTTCATCCCCGACTAGATCAGGGCAATGCGCGGACGCTTCAGCCTCTGTGACAATGTCCGTTTCATTGTAGGCAAACAGCTTGGCCGCGTCCGCCGGGTCTTCATCCAGCGTGATGCGCCAGCGGGCATCTTTTTTGGTGGGGTTGCGCGGCTTGCTGAATTTGTCCAACAGGCGGCCGCCTTCCTTGTCCTTACGCACCTGCAGCCGCAGCACGTCACCGGCTAATTCCAGTTTGCCAGGCAGTGACCACGCGCGGGCCTTGCCCATTGCACAGCGCAGTTGCGTGGGATTCAACCACGGCCAACCGTATTTTGGAATACAGACGTTGTGCCATATCCAGCGTTCAAAAGAACTGTTCCACGCTTCCACCAGCCCATTGCGTGCGATGTGATCAAACAGTGGTTGCAACACGTGCAGCGGCATGCCGGGCCGCCAGTGAATGGCGCCGCGGCCGTTCTTGAGGTCATATTTAAAGGACAGCACTTCCGTGCTTGGATGTTCGCTGTAGACGGCCGCGCCGATCACGGGCAGGCCCTTTTTTTCCTGCGGTGCGCCGGGTAGGCACGTCCACTTCCCTAGATCGTCAGGGCCTGCAGGCGGAACCCACACATGCCCGGCTTCGCTGTAGGTTTCAAAGTCCATGTCTGGCAGGGCGGTGGACACGCCCATGCCTGCCGTGAATTGCGTTCCGGCGGGGTACTGGTGAACAGCGGTCATTGAATTGGGATCAGTTGCCGCGGCGTGCCGTCGGGCAGGTTGTATGAAAGCATAAGAGGGTGCCACGGGTGGCCGTCATCCGTCAAGGCCAAAGCCATGGGCGTGACCCCGTGGTGCTGCAGTAGCTTCAGGACTTCCGCCACCCGGCCTGGCCAGCGCGCACCGTTGGCGCCCCACGCACAAACCACCCGCGGACCGTGAACCGTGGCCAGCGCCGCCAACCAGTTGTCATTGTCAGGGCCGGACGGGTGCGGGCTGATGCGCGGCAAGTCCTTGGGTTTGGTGGCACGGAATGCAAACAGGTTGGCAATTTCAATTCCGCCGTAGCCCATCTGCCTAGCGAACCCGCAGCACTTGCGGATTGTCGGATCGTCTTTGTCTGCGTCAGCCGTGGACGGGTTCAGCATGATGAAGGGCAACGCCAGGCGCGTGGGGCCCCATGACCGCCACAGCCTGTAGCGATAAACGCCGCACGGGCTGATCACGGCGCCTGTTTTCATTCCTTGCCCAAGTACGTGCGCCACGGAATCAACACGCCATCCTGACCGCGGAAGCCCCAAGACGCCGCCTTTTTCCACGTAAAGAACAGCGTGTAAACGCCGCCCGGGGACACGTGCGTGATGCGGTGGAACAGGTCATGATTCAACGTTGCTGTGTCACCCTGCGTGCGGAAGTGGCGTTGGCCAGTGCGCGGGCTGGACATGCGTATTTCCTCATATCCGCCGTGCAGCACGATGGTGCGCGCGTGGTGCCACGGGTGGTGCCACGGGTGGTTGTGGGGGTCCCGATCATTGTCCGGCCGCATGATTTTGTGAATGCGGATTGACGGAAGCCAGGTCCAGCGCCTGTTGTCCTGATCGGACCCGCCGCCGGTCTTCAAGCCGTAGTCTTCACAATATGGATTGAACAGCCAGAAACGGTACATGTACACGTCAAAGCCGTCCGCACTCCCAATGTGGGTGTAAGGCGTTTTGACCGCGCGCCGCAGCAAGTAGCGGAACACCACCGGCCGCGACACCAGCCACGCAATCAAAGCCCAAGCGGCGTTTTTCATCGGGTGACCTTCCACACGTCCACCACAAATTCAGTGTGGCCCATCGCTGGCGGCTGCAGGGAACGGCGTTCAATCGTCAGATTGAAACCGGCGGCCGCGGCTTGACTGATCAAGGTTTGGGCCGCCAGCCGTATGGCGTTTTCCTTCACGGAATCACCGGCCGGGTTGTTGATTTGAACGCCGTTCATGGTCAGACCTTTGCCGCGTCCAGCTTTTTGCGCAGCCAGGTGGGGCCGCCCAATGCTGCGTATTTTTCAGCCTGCGTGTCCGTGCAGCGCACCGCGGGAATGCGGGCGGTCATGGTGCCCGCTTCAGGGTCCAACGGCTTGGCGCCAGCACCGGCACGCGCGCCACCGCGCAGTGGCTTGGCGTTCTTTTTGGTTTTCGTTGACATATTCAAATTCTCCAATTGATTAAAAAGACCCCGCCGCAGCCTGACCGCGTGCGGGGTGAAAAGCCCCGGCTAGGGTCTTAGATGATGTAGCCGTCTGCGCGCATCTGGTCCACCGTCCAGCCACCTTGAATGAAGGATTCATAGGTGGCGCCAGCCGCCTTGGCCGTCATCTGCACGGCCGCAGCGGGTGCCGGTGGCGCTGGTGGTGCGCCGGGTGCCGCAGGGGCGCCAGGCACGGCCAACACGGCGGGGTTGGGCACCACTGGCGTGGGCGTGACCGCTGCAGGCGCTGGCGGGGCGTACACCGGCGCGTTGGTGGCCACAGGGGGTGCCACCGGGGCCGCAGGCGTGCGTGCGCGCAGTTGGGCTTCCGTCAACACTTCCTGGCCCATGTAGTAATGGCCGGGCGCCTGCGGGTGTGGAAGCCAGCCAGCGGGCGGGAACACCGCGGCCACGGGTGGTGCAACAGGTGCGCCGGGAGGCGGTGGCAGGGCGCCGGGTGCGGGAGGCACGCCCGGGGCTGCAGGTGCGCCGGGCACACCGGGGGGCGTAGGCATCGGGCCGGACAGCGGCACTTGGCTGGCACCGGCAGGCAACGCAGCCTGACCAAAGCCAGCGGAAGACAGGTCCATGCCGGTGTTGATGCGTTCGCCGTAGCCACGCAAGCAAACCGCGCTGTGGTTCAGGAACACGCCGGGCTGTGATGCAGATTCATTGCCCTTGACGGACACGACGCATTCAACAAAATCCCCGGGGTTCACCAGACCATCCTGTGAATTCCACACGGGCTGGCCGTCGGTGCCGATCACGGCCACCTTGGGTGCGAAACCGGAAGACAGGCCAACGATCCAGTGACCGGGATAGCCGGTTTGGTCACAGGGCTTTTTGCTTTTCTTGTTCGGAATCTGGCTGTCACCGTCGGTGACCTTCCACGCGAACGCTGGCGAACTGGCCACACCGGGGAAGGCAGCGTGGCCAACGCCCCAAATGATTTGGCCCCATGCGGTGTTTGCCCAATGCTGTTCACCGGCCTTGGCGATGGCCACGGCAAAAAAGTAATCCAACCGCGGTTTGCCCATGTCGGGGCCGCTTTTGACCAACAGGGGTTTGCCCTCTGCGTCCTTGTCGTTGGGTTTGTAGAGGTTGCCGCGGACGATGCGGCCCACTGGCAGGTTAAGGGACGTTGCTTGTGTCATTTGAAAATTTTCCTTGCTGTTGAATTTGGTACGTGTTCAAGTTGAACACCCGCCGGGGCTTTACTGTAGGCGTTAATAACGGTGGCGTCAACACCTAATGCAATTGCTTGATTGGGTGTAACTAGTTCATCCGGCTTTTTCAAATTGACACCCAACAGGTTGCCAAGGTTGATAACGTCGGACACGGGTTTTGTCCATTTGGCCCGGCCCTTCACCGGGAGTAATCCAAAGAACGGGACTTGCTGGCCAGCGCGCAACATGGCTTCAGCTTGCAGCTTCAATCCGCTGGTGCGCGCTTCCAACAACTTTTCAAACCGCTGCAGCATTTGCAGTTCAATGCCAACTGCGTGCGGGGGTAGCTCCAAAGGAACCGCGGTCCCCAGGTAGTCAGCAATGCCCAAGGCGGCCCGCTGCAGCGTGTCGCACGCATGGCGCGCGGTGCAGTGCTTGCAGTGCGTGTTCACCTTTGTGGGCGGGTTGTTATCCAACGCCACTTCTACCGCCATGTGCAGCCGGTTGATCATGCCGCGAAGGTCGGACAGCTTGCAAGCCCATTCACGCACCGGTCCGTCCCGGTGGTAGCTGCGGGGCTGCACCACGCGCATGACCACGTCAATTTCCTGGTCACTGCGGCCAAACGCTTTCACGTGGGGTTCATCACAGATACCCGCAACCTGGCCAACCATCTGTGGATTCTCGAAAACCTCCACGTGTTCATGGCCGCCCTTGAGTTCCCACACGTACAGCTTGAACCCCGGAACCCACGCGCGCACG
The DNA here is from genome assembly GCA_032270525.1 of Callophyllis flabellulata. Classification (NCBI taxonomy): domain Eukaryota; phylum Rhodophyta; class Florideophyceae; order Gigartinales; family Kallymeniaceae; genus Callophyllis; species Callophyllis flabellulata. Next base: position 2,919 of record JAUJPK010010003.1, on the reverse strand, counting down.
TCGGGTGTGCCCCAACAGTCCGTTGCGTGGATGCGGGGCACCGCCACCGGCCGTTCAATCACCACGTGGTCAGCCCAATGCGGGCCAAGCGTTTTGATTACATCATCAATGATCACGTCAGCCGTTTCCAGCATTTCCTGATCAATCACCACGCCATTGGGCGCCAGGTCACCGACGTTGACCGCGGGCGCGTTGGGCGTCAGGCCCCGTTCCATGCACCAGTGGCAGGCGGTGCCCCATCGGGCTTCCTCTGATTCAATGGTTTCCGGGAACAGTTCCTGCAGTTGGAGTGACCCCGGGCACTCCAAAGTTTGCGCCAGCGATGACAGCGCGGCCCGGGCATGCGCGCGCCCGGGCGGGGGTACGAATTGAACCACGGTCATGGTTTACGCCGCTGGTGCCATCAAAATGACTGCGTCCAGATACTGCGCAACACCCGGGATCAAATCGGGCCGGTGTGCCAGTTGGGGCAGTTCAGTAAGACCCGTGGACTTGACCGCTTCCAGCACTTGCGCCTGCGTCAGTTTGGCCGCGCCCATGGCGTCAGTAATTTTGGTCATCAACTGCGGCATGGTGGTGCAGGCGCCAGCCGCGGCCGGTGGTGCGGGGGGTGCAACGGTGGTGGATGCGGGCGGGGCTGGCGGTGCCACGACGGTGGGCGGTGGCGCTGGCGGTGCGGGAGGGGCAACAGCCGCGCCGGGTGCGGGTGGCACAACGCTAGCCGGTGGCGCTGCGGCCGCGGCTGGCCCACCAATGGCCATGACGGCGCGCAGTTCGGCTTCCACGGTCTTTACCGTGGTCAGCTTGTCCACGCCGCGTTTGGCTTTCCATTTGCCATCCGCCGCCTTGGGGTGCGTGTTGTTGGCACCCAAGGAATGAATGCGTGCGTCCCACGGCAGGCCGGTGGAATCCAGTTCAACGCCGCCGGGGCTAACTGGCGGTGGAAGGTTCAGGCCAGCCCCACCGGCTGACGTAGCGGGCGGTGGCGTAGAAACAGGCGGGGCAGCGGTGGGGGGCGCCGATGCAGGCGCCGCAGCGTTTGGGAAGACGGCCGCGGCCGGGGCTGGCGCGAATGGTGGCGGCGTGTCGGGGGCTGTGGTGCTGGCCGCCGGTGCTTCCGGCGCTGGCGCCGTTGCATGCACGTGGTTGCTGGCCGGGCTGATCACAACGGCGCCAGGAAGCGCCAGCGATGCCAGCCACGCGGATGCGCGTTTGAAGTCTTCCGGGGTATCGTGTCGGGTGTCAAAAGTGATTTGCATAAAACCTTCCATGGAAAAATAAAGTTGATGAGGCACGGAAGTTACCCCATAATAACGGCACCGTCAATAGGAGTTTTGAATGCTAACTGCAGATTCTTTTAAAAAAGCACTTGAATTTGTGCAACACGTCATAAACCCGGAACATCAGTTACCCGGCTTCCGGGGCGTGGTCTTTGATTTTGAAGGGGATTCCATGTTTCTGGTGGCCACTGACGGCACCCGCATGGCCGTGGCGCAATGCCTTGTGCCGCCGTCGGACTTGAAAGGGCCGTACATTATCGCACCGGATCAAATCCGGCATTTAGATTTTGGCCACTCTGACTTCCCGGGTTTGGCTGCGTGCCCCGTCAAGTTCAGCCACGCCCACGGCGCCCGGGCCATCACCGTAAGTTACGGCCCCAACGCGCACGCCGTCATCCGGATCATGCCTGCAGAAACGCAGTGGCCCCGCTGGCGCGAAACGATCAACCAAAAGGGCTGGAACCCTGACCGTGAAAAAGGCTACGCCGGACCGTACCTTGCGGCCGCGTGCATCGCCATCACCAAACAGTTTGGCCCCACCATTGGAATTGAAACGCAGGGCGGCCCGCTGATTGTGCGCGCGCTGGAATTGCCCAAACCGGAAGCAACCCCGGGTGTCATCTTGGCCATGGTGGCCACGGCGCCCCGTTTGGTCACGCGTGAGCCTGCCTGATGCGGTTACGTCCCTATCAGGTGCAGGCGGAAGCCGACACCTACGCCGCGTGGGCTGAAGGCGCCCGCAACGTTCTGACCGTGCTTCCCACCGGCGGTGGCAAGACGGTGCTATTTGGCAAATGCTTGAACAACCTGCAGGGTGCCGGTGTAGCCGTTGCCCACCGCAGTGAATTGGTTTCCCAAATGTCCATGTCACTGGCCAGGTTCGGCCTGCGGCATCGGATCATTGGCCCCACGTCCCTGCAGCGCACTTGCAACGCCCTACATATAGACGAACTGAAACGCAGCTTTGTGGACCCGGGCGCGCGCATTGCGGCCGCCGGCGTGGACACTTTGATTAAGCGTGACACTTCACAGGATAGTTGGTTCAGGCAGGTGCAGTTGTGGGTGGAGGATGAAGCGCACCACGTGCTGCGGGAAAACAAATGGGGCACATCAACTGAAATGTTCCCCAACGCCTATGGCTTAGGCGTGACGGCCACGCCGGTGCGTGCTGACGGCAAGGGCCTTGGCGCGCATGCGGACGGCGTGTTTCAAGCCATGGTCCTTGGCCCGACAATGCGCCAGTTGATTGAAATGGGCTACCTGACGGACTACCGCGTGGTGGCGCCCAAATCGGACTTGGACCTGTCACAAGTCAGCATTGCGGCCGGAGGTGACTACAGCCCGCCGCAAGTACGCGCCGCGGTGCATCGGTCACATATCACCGGGGACATTGTCCAGCACTACTGCACGTGGGCGCGTGGCAAATTGGGCGTCACCTTTGCGGTGGATGTGGAAGCCGCCACGGAAATTGCCGCAGCCTATCGCGCGGCCGGTGTGCCTGCGGAAGTAGTCAGCGCCAAGACGCCAGACCACCTGCGCGTCAACATCCTGAAACGCTTCCGCAACCGGGAAATCCTGCAGTTGGTCAACGTGGATTTGTTCGGGGAAGGCTTTGATTTACCAGCCATTGAAGTAGTGT
>JAUJPK010008893.1:0-57454 GCA_032270525.1 Callophyllis flabellulata | reverse complement strand
TTCCGAAGCAGTATGTGACAATATCCGTAACATACTGGAGCCATTATGGACGTCCTCGAGTTACATCGCCGTATCCCCACCAAGCACTTTGATTATCAAAGACTGATGGCCGCGACTCAAGAACTGAGTCACGCCCGTCGCTTCGTGGGCCAACTCATGAAGCGCGGCCATGTCATCCGGATCAAAAAAGGTCTCTACGTTTGGGGCCAGGACGTGGATCCTGCTCCTTTCTCCAATGAAATCTTGGCGAATCTTATCTATGGCCCATCCTACGTCTCACTGGAGTACGCGCTCTCTTTTTATGGACTCATCCCCGAACGTGTCGCCACCGTGACCTCGGTGACCTTTAAAAAAACAAAAACCTTCGCCACTCCTGTGGGGCAATTTAGTTATGAACACATCAACCAAGAAGCTTACGCTGCGGGCATTCGTTTACAAATTGAGGGCCAGCAAAGCTTTCTCATCGCCACGCCGGAAAAGGCACTACTGGATGTGATCGCACTGCGCGGAGTATCTGATTCACTCTTAGAAGATCTGCGCATTGAACCCGAAGAGTTCGCACGGCTTGATGTAAGCGTGCTGCAGACCTTAGGTGCGACTTACAAATCGCGCACTGTGAAAGCCTTCATCAAAGGACTCGCCCGTGGATAACGCCGTTTTACAAATGCTCGATGAGTACAAATGCAAGTCCACGCAAGATTACGAGAACGCTCTCAAAGAAATCATGCAGGAGATTGCGCTCCTGGGTCTTTGGCGCGCGAAGTTTTATGAGCACGCGCTGTTTTACGGCGGGACAGCTCTGCGCATTCTTTATGGATTGCCGCGCTTCTCGGAGGATTTGGATTTCTCTCTCCTAAAACCCGATGCAAAGTTTAATCTGGCGGCCTATCACAAGGCCATCAGCGAAGAACTGGAGGCCTTTGGCTTTGAAGTCGAAGTGCAGGCGAAGACCAAAACCACTGAATCAGCAGTGGAGTCGGCGTTCATTAAAGCGGAAACAAAAGTCCATCTGCTCAAGATCAAATCACCGGGTGCCATTACTTCGCGTATGCAAGGCGGTCAAACGCTCAAGATCAAACTCGAGGTTGATACACAACCACCAGGCGATCATGGCATTGAGGTCCTGGACCTCATGCGGCCACTGCCGTTCCAAGTAAAGACCATGCCACTCCCCGATCTGTTTGCCGGCAAATTGCATGCTGTCCTCGCACGCGCCTGGGGCAATCGTGTGAAAGGCCGGGATTTCTATGATTACCTTTGGTACCTCGGTCGCAAAACACCGGTGCATCTGAAACATCTCGAAGCACGCCTCATCCAAAGTGGTCATCACCAAGGTGAGCTCACTCCGGCAAAGTTTAAGCAGATGCTGCGAGAAAAATTTGAATCACTGGATATCGCCAAAGCACGCGCTGATGTGGCGCCGTTTCTCGGCCAGCGTGAGATGGCGGGATTGGATCTCTGGAGCAAAGACTACTTCCTAAAGACCATTGAGAAGTTGGAGCTGGAATGAAAAAAGCACCGCAGAGGGTGCTTTTCATCGGCGGAAAAACGGCTGACACCTTCCTTCCCAACTCATGGATAAGCGCCAGCCGTGATGCCTTTTGGCAACCTCGCTTTGATTTTTTCCGACATGGAAACATTACCCAATTTTGTTTGTGTGAACGCTCCTAAGATAAAATCCAAGCAAATGAATTACTATTCAAAAGCATGAGAATGCGTTCTCACTGAAGGAGATATTATGAAAAAGCTTTTAGCCATTCTAATAACACTGGCCTCGTTCTCATCATACGCTCAAGAGATACCTGTAGTTCTTAGGTATTACAGCATCCAAGACGGAGTTGACTGTCCCAGGGATGCACACAATGCCCTTGCACAATTTGCGAAGGAAACGAAAGAGCATAACAATGGAATGGATTGCAGAATGAAGAAAATATTAAACGGCAACAATACGAACGGAATTGCCTTAGGCCAACTCTTTTGCATGAATTCAAAAGCTGAGATCCATATGTCGATGGTGTATGTGAAATGTGGAAAATTTCGTATCCAAGTTGAACCAGGAGACTTTCAAGAAATCAATCAGTGGATCCAGGGACGTTGGTTCGATGATGTCCCACTAGATCAATTATTGTGAGTGCATCAAGAAGCAAACCTGAGCAGCAACGGCGAATCGAAGTGCATGCCTAAGTTGATAAAATCCAAAAAAAAAGCACCCCGAAGGGTGCTTTTCATCGGCGGAATAACGGCCGACCAGTATCTTGGTGCCCAGGAAGGGACTCGAACCCCCATTCCTCGCGGAGCTACCACCTCAAGGTAGTGCGTCTACCAATTTCGCCACCTGGGCAATATCTGATTTGGTGAAGGTCAAAATTAAGGGAAATCAAAGGGGTTGTCTAGCCAGTAATACCTAACGTCTTACAGAATCATCCACGTCTGAGAGGTAAAAATGCAGGCGCTGGATGCCATCACGCAGAGAGCCAAGCTGGTCCCCAAGGGTGAGCCACATTTGATCATCTTTCTGGGTGAGCGCGACTTTGGGCGGGGCCACAATGAGGGCCGTGAGATCGGTTTCTGGGAGCTCGTATTCTTGAAACTCATTGAGTAGATCGGCCAAGGGATCATCACCTGCAGTCGACTCTTCCGGCATGACCATCGGTCGCACCAGCGTGAGCTTCTCGATCGTTCCAAATTCCTGCAAGCGTGACATCTCTCAACCTTTTTTGCCCAGGACCAACCGTCCCGGACATTGCGTCCTACGGGGATGTGTTTTGCATCCCCCATGCCAGAGAGAGCTGGTTTCCCAACTTTATTTCTGGCCACTTGAAGGCAACGCTAACATGGATTTTTAGGGTGTTGGGGAACGCTAAAGGTGACCGTGGACTTTTTATATGACAACCAAGCAGTCAAACTGGCCAAACACTCAACAACAGAGGCGTTTTTGCCCTCAAGACGTCCCCAGGCTTTCTCAATAAAATCGTATTATGGAAAAGCCCCGGTGCCGTAACTGCCGGCATTACTTCATTAACTACGACCCCCAGCTGCCTTACGGCTGCCGCCGTTATGGCATCAAGAGCAAGGACGCCCCTTCTAAGGCCGTGGAGAGCGCCGGCGCGGGTGAATGTCAGGGATTCGAGTCTAAGCCCACGGGCAGCGTCGGTAACGCTAACCCCAAATCAAAGTAGCTAGGACTCGCCTCGAGGATCACAGCGCCCCCTAAGCAAACCTCACCTTGATAGAACACCACGGACTGACGAGGCGTAACCGCCCGTTGAGGAACATCAAAAACCACCGTGAGCACCTCACCCTCGCGAGTCACGACACAGTCTTGGTCTTGCTGGCGGTAGCGAACTTTGGCCTTACAACGAAGGGGGAACGAAGGCACGACCCCACCAATCCACGTCGCCTCGACCGCGGTGAGGCCATCACAATACAAAGCCGGATGCTGTTCACCCTGAACCAGAATCACTTCGTTCTTTGCGATATTCTTTTTTGCCACAAACCACGGCTCACCTGGTCCGCCGACACCGAGGCCTTTGCGCTGGCCGTGAGTGTAGAAGCACACGCCATCATGCGGGCCTAAGACTTTGCCGTTCAAGTCCACGAAACTTCCCTTCGACGTTTCAATGTACTGAGAGAGGAATTCTTTGAAGTCGCGCTCACCGATAAAGCACACGCCAGTCGAATCTTTTTTCTCTGAAGTGGCGAGTTCAAAACGAGCGGCCAATTCACGCACGGTTTTCTTCGGCAAATGACCTACGGGGAACAGCACATCTTTGAGCACATCTCCAGCGACGGCATGGAGGAAGTAACTCTGGTCTTTGCCTGCATCAAGACCCTTCAAGAGTTTTCCATTCTCGGTACGGCAGTAATGGCCCGTGGCCACATACTGAGCACCCAACATTTTGGCGTAGTCAGAAAACACTTTGAATTTGATTTCGCGGTTACAGAGGATATCAGGGTTCGGTGTATGTCCTGCGCGGTACTCACTGAGGAATGTTGCGAACACCTGCTCACGGTACTGCTCACTGAAGTTCACACTGTAGATGGGAATGTCGAGAGCACCGGCCACACGGCGAGCATCCAACCAGTCGGTCTCAGCGGTGCAAGCACCGCCCTCAGCTTCTTCCCAATTTTTCATGAACACACCGATGGTGCGATAGCCGAGCAGCTTGATGAGCAAAGCGGTGACGGATGAGTCGACTCCGCCGGACATCCCCACCACAACGGTTTCCTGGGCGCGACGATTGATCGCCTCGTCAGAGACGTCAAAACCTAGGTCTTTTAAGAGGGGTAAATCACCCATGGCGCGACTATCGCGCTGTGGGTCTGGGTGGTCAAGGGGAAGAGCTTAAACCAGGGTTAGAAGTTGAAATCTTTATCCAGTTCCACTGTCTCACGGCCGTCCTGCCCCTTCGCTTCGATGCTGATTTTATTAGCAGGCCAGTGACGCGCCAAACGGAACATGACCCCCGAGACGACCACCTTGGCATTCTTGCCTCGCCGTCTAAAAATCGTCAGGGTCTCTCCCAGCGGGAACTCATGCTCACCCTCGCTCAATTGCACCCAGGCGCCGCCTAGCGTGCGAGGCGTGACTAAGACCTCGCAGTCTGACAGGCCACCACTGTGATGAATGTAGCCTTTGATAGGAGTGGAAAAATCTGTGCCCTCACCCCAAGCGCAAAAACGCAGGAAGATGGCCTTGTCTTTGAAATAGCCTTCCGGGGCCACCTTCAATTCTTTATCTCGCCAGTCACTGGCCACCACCAACATGGCCTTTTCTTTCCCGGGCGCCTGCCACACACTACCGTATTCGACGGTATGAAAGCCCGCGTGTTTGCCGAGTACTGATTCTGAATCAAGGGCCACCACATCCCCTTCTCGCTTCAAGGCCTCAGGCACTCGCTGTGCAACCCAAGCATCGACCTTCGGTGAACTTGGTAAGCAGCTCCCAAAAACTAATGAGCGAACCGCAGGATGAATCTCAAAATTTTCGGCGATCTTGATGACTTCTTTTCGCTGCAGTTCTGAAAGTGGCAACTCTAAGTTGGAAAGAATTTCTTGCGGCAGTCCCGCCAGCAATCCGGCCTGATCAGCTTCTAGATCATTTGATGAATGCACGGCCGCCGGAGATCCAGGAGTTGAATGAACAAGCTTGGCGTAGTGGCCAGTGGCCATGGAACCACAGCCGAGCTCTTTCATTTTTTTGAGCAGTATGTTCATACGAAAAGCATGACAGTCATGACATTTGCGTGGGCGAGTTCCTTCGATACGAGCACTCATCCACGGCTTCATGACATCCACGGTGAATTCATCACGGGGGCGAATAATGGTTAGGGGAATTTGCAGATGCTCACAGATTTTTTTCACCGTTGCAATGCGGGCGTCTGATTGATGGCAGGCAAAAATTTGATCGCCTTCATCCTGCATGCTCTCGGGAGTTGAAGCGATGATGACGGCATAGAGCTCACGCTTTTGAATGCGCAACAAATAAGCGGCTACTAAAGAATCCAGTCCGCCAGAAAGCCCGACAAGAACAGGTTTTGCTCGCTCTTTTCCGACCATTTCAATCCCCTTCGCAAATGCCTTCAAAGACATCTCCTTCCATCATAAAGGCAAGCTTTGCTCCCCGCCAGTCCCCTCTGCTCAAGACCATCAAGTTGAGACCCGAAAAGAAGGCATGAGCACGCACTCACCCAAGCACGGAATCAGCCTTTGGATCGCCCCCCATGCCAACCAGGGCAATGCCCTTAAGCATTTTATGGGCCATCTCAAATTCAAGAGTCCTCGCGCGCGCTTTAGTCACGCTGATATTCACACTACACTCCACCGCGAAATGTCTTTGGTAGAAAACCTTCTGATGGCGGCCGAAGAAACCATGGGAGACGAGAGCTACGATGTGAAAGTCGCTTTCCTTAATGCTCGTCTAGAAAGTGAAAACCTTCGTGTATTGGCGTCTTGGTTTAAGAATCCTCGTCGCACAACGGACGAACTCTCCCAGCAAGAAAAATTCATGGCGGCGGTTTGCTACGCGCTTTTGCGTCCGGCGGAAGAAACCTTCATCGATATGGGCAACGTTCAACTCGACCCACTCTGCGTCGCTCATTTGCAAAAACTGGTGCAGGATAAATCCAGCACTCGTCATATCACCGTGAGATTAGCGGACAAGGCCACTTGGGAAGTTGGGTTTGATCAAGAATTGATCATGACACCTGACGGACTCAAACTCGTCGCTTAATAGCGCACACTACAATTCATTTTGATCGCTGTGGTGGTGAACTTATTCATCGGCTTCACGCGAATCTGCAACATCCAATCTGCTAAATTCATCTCACAAGACGCGATGGCCCCGCTGGTACGCCACATCCGTTTGGCGAGATGCTCACGGACAACTTGTTCATCGTGAATGCGCACATCCACCTCTGCCGGATTTTTTCCGTGGATATCATGGAAGCAGATCACTTGCACAAGATCATCGGTACCAAATCCACATAGACGCAGAAGCCCCGCTTCGAAGATGTCCTGATGATTCTTTTCAATGGTCTCAAGTGTCCCTCTTACCGCCAGGGAGACGCGGGCATAAAACGCATGCAAGCGCTCACGCATATCATGGGCGAGCTCTCCTGGTAATTCCGAAAGCCCCGCACGACGCCAGCTTGTCCAATCAGCGTCTTCAGTAAGTCCTGCGATTTGATGAAGCTCAAAACGCATAACAGAAAACTCCGCATCGACTAATTGATTGAAATGATCCTGCAGACCTTGCACATCAGGCGCTGGGAAATAAGTGGTGAAAAAACTCTTAATCCCACCAGACTTGGTGTTGACCGCGCCTTGGCGTTTATTAAGTTTGAGACTGACAGCACGCACACGATCTGAGGTCACCGTAAAATCCGCCTCTCCTTGAGTTTCAGAGGCCTCGGTGTGAGTCAACTGACCGGTGAGCTGAAGGGCGCTGATTTTCTCAGTCGGGAAACGTGTTTGCCAGGCCTCGGCCACACGCTTGGCCCATACCGGCAAGTGCGGCAGGAGTTCTGGATAGGCCTCACGGGTCATGTGGTCTTGTTGCTCAAGGACACGCTGATAGTGCACCGGCATCGCTCGTAAGAAACTTGCTTCGAGCCCCGCTTTACGTGCGAACTCTAGAGCAACGAGATACTCAAAGAGCGAACCTTTGATCTCGTTGAACAGCGCCTCACGAAACTTATCGCTCACGTCACTTCGCCCAGTAAGCTTCTTCCAAGCTGTCTTCACGCTCAGGAAGGCCACGCGCCAAACGCGGAGAGTTTTGCGACAACACTTCAAAGCTCACGCGATTAGCGTATTTTGAAATTTGACCAAGAGATGAATACGTCAAATAGCTCGCATCGTGCTTCGGTGAATTCGGCACCATCTGGCGATGATAGAGATTGGCCGACATATCGTGCAGAATAGCAGCAAGGGCCGCATCGCCTGCACCGTTGGTATTCTTGATGACCTGCGGGCCACCCATGAACGGATTAATGTGTGTATAGATCTTGAGAGGATCTGCGCACAGCGAGTGCTTCATGGCCCGTGAGTATTCCCACATATTGTATTCAACAATTGATTTTGAATGGAGTGGGTCTTTGGTTGGACGTAACTTTTCGCGATCACACCAGCCGGCAAGATAGAGCCCAGAAGAGCCGACCGTGAGAAGAACCATGTCCACCCAGTCCAGCATCGCTTCTGCCGAGAGCAAAGGATCATCGATACCGTTGATGGCCAGGGCCTCCGAGCGATTCATCGCCAAGACGTTGGCGTACTCTTTAATAAACGGCAGCAAGAGTTCTTTCTGATCAGTTACCAAACCAGAAGACCCCAAAGAAAGCACCACAGGGACTCCTGCATTCTTCGCAATAGCGGCCGCGCGGAGCGTGGCCCCATAAATCGGCGCGCTTGGATCACGGAACACATAGGCCGAGAGTAACAATGCCGAAGCCTTTTCAATCACATCCGTCGGGACACTTTCATCGCGGAAGCTGTTCATGCAGCCTTTCGAGATGGCGAACGTTCTTTCCGCATCAGGTGTCACAAACGTGAGGGCACGTCCCATCGGTTTATCTGAGGGCTGCAAATACGTCAGGTTTACTTTTGAGCTGGTGTTGCAAATATATTTGAAAGCGTAGTCGCCAACCTGAATGACTTTGTTGATCGCGCCCAGTGCAACCGAAGGGCATTCTGAGAGCACTGAAAAATTATGGAGGGTGTTACCGACGGCCCCCCCCGGATACTCACCGCGAATTTGTCCGCGCTCTTTGAAGTAGCTGTAGATATTTTCCGCCAAGGTGTCGTCAATCACCAACGACTGGCCCTTGCTGAATTTATGCTCCAACAAGAATTCGTCGGTCACTGGAATTTCAATATCCACCAACAGTTGATCAATCCCCACCACATAAACATTTCCACGACGCGCCAGCTCTTCGTTGAAAGACTCACGCGCACGTTCAGTCACAGGAAAATAGTGTTTGGTTTTCCGACGCCCAGGAAATTTCATAGTGACCCCTCAAAACCGATAGAGGCCGGAGTGTAATCCAGGCGCCAGGCCGGCGACTAGGGCCCCATGGACGCAAGAAGGCTTCTCATGGTAATTTTTACGTATGTTTCAAACAGAAAGACCCCCTCAAAGCCCATTATTTACTTTTCATCCCGCTCTGACGGAGCGCCCCGTGGGTCTGGTCTCTATTCCCCACTCAGGCGAAGACGTTCCCGCAGAGTTTCTTCCCTTCCTGGCAGCTGATCTGGCGACCATGCGTGAAGACGTGGATTTCAAGGTGGATGAGCTAGTGGACATTCCCAAATTGCAGGCCGCCGGCATTGGTGTGTTGGTGGCCCATGTTCATCGGGTTTGTGTTGACCTTAATCGTGACGCGGAAAACTGTGTGCTATTTTGGAAAGAAAACACCAAGGGTGTTCCTCTCGTCGCCAAAAATCCTACAGCGGAAGAAACACAAAGTTTTATCGCGCGCTATCACCAGCCCTTTTTTGAAGTGTATACAGCGCTACTCAAAGAGTTGGAGCGCCAGTTGCCTGATGCTGTGCCTGTGGTTGACTTACACAGCATGCCTTCGGCCCCCACGGCCTATCATATGAAACAAAATCCTAAGCAAGCGACCCATCGCCCAGATTTTTGTGTGAGTGATCAAAAAGGTAAAACCTGCTCGCCCGCCTTCATTGGCCACTTTGCCAAGGCCTTACGCGCCCTTGGCCATGAGACAGCAGTGAACGATCCCTACATCGGTGGCTACGTGACCACGTTTGTGAATCGCTTTCGCACCAACAATATTCAAATTGAAATCAATCGCGCCATCTACATGGATGAAAAAACCAAACTACTGGTTCCGAGCAAGTCAGCACCACTGAAAGCAAAATTGACTGAGGTCTTAATTGCTGGGCTGACGGAATTCTCGCGCTAGTGAACGATGATTTTATCGCGCTTGCGTTTGCCCTGCTGCAGTTTTTCTTCCCGCGCTTTTCTTAGATACTCATCCATGCGATCACGTGGCGTCACCGGCGCGACCTTCGGGGCTTCCTTAGGTTTCTCCTGCAAACGTTTTCTTTCCGCATTGGACTCGAGCTCAATCTGACGCTGGAGACGAATCTCTGGCTCATCATCCTCAAGCCCAATATCTCGCGTGGTGAAAGTCTTTTTGTAACGATCATAGATATAGCGATAAAGTGGCTTCAGTTGTGGGCCATTTTTTTGGCCGCGCTCCATGAAGTACACCATCTCTTTAAGCATCTCCACATCTTCCATTTGGTGAGACCAGGCCGAGAAAAGATAGAGCATCCCCTCTTGATCCGTCTGACGGTTAAAAGTGAGCTGCTTAAATTCTTTGTAAACAATCGGCGAGATCGTGGCATCTGAGGTTCTGAAACTAATGCCTTTCAAAAAGCGTGTGCGAATCTCATCTGAGTCGACGTTATTTCTCTCAGTCACCAAAAGATAGGAAAGCAAAAGACCACGATCAAAACTAAAAACGATCTCGGTGCGGTAGTCTTTGTTTTTAGAAGCAATTTCGACATACGCCATGCCTTCTTCTTCCAAGGGGCCATAATCAACAAAACCCGGTGGAAGCATGGAAGCACGTAGATGCAGCAGGTAGAGATTGTAGTACATAGTTGGAAACGGCAGATCCCAGCCCTCAATCTTACGGCGGAAAAGATCGTGCCAAACTTCTTCCGGCGTTTTCTTTTTAAGCTCACGACGTACGAGAGGAAGCTGGAAAAATTTCTGTTTTTCGAATTGATCATTCCAAGCGCCACTCTTGAGCAAATACAGACGAGCAATCTCTCGCCCAGAGGGACCTTGAAACAACACGCCCATCTCCGGCGCTTTGCCTTCATTCACTATCTGGATAATCGGAATGGTGCGGAACATGGGATGACCCGTTGGCAACGGCACAACCACATCACGAACGTGAAACTCGCGCCAGAGACCGGGAAAATCATTTTTTATTTCTGTCGTACCAAGCTGTGGGCCTGGATTAAGGTAACGTTTATCCCAACGAGGTAACTTATAAACGTCGTTGGCCCATTCGCCTCGTATGACTTTATCGTAAGTGTAGTACGGCAGTGTCCGGTAGGTCACAAAGACCCCCAGAATGGGTACCGCAAGGATAAGGATGAGCAGCACCAGCCGCTTCATATGTGTTTAACCATAAGTTATGAATATCTATACGGCATTCTAGGGAAAAACTGGAATGTCTCAATATTTCTTTATTTTGACCGATAGGTTCAGTGAACTATGGGGTTTTACCCGGGATTCACTATGAAACAGACACTCTTGTTTTCTGCTCTCTTTCTCTTGGCCACGGCCTGTGATGCCCCTCAACAGAGGCGTCTAGCGGGCACCTTCAACAACTCGAGCACCTCGACAGGTGCTGTGGAAGGCACCAACGGCTTCACTCCCAACCCTACGACAGGAACCACCAGCGGCACAACCGCAGGAAGTACGACCGGCACCACGACCGGCACGACCACTGGCCAAACAATCAATTGTATTAAAAACGTCGTCGCCTACCACGCCGGTCTCGGTAACGTGGATGTGTGTGAAGATTCTGCCAACGAAGTACTCTTCAAGCTTGGCTTCAGCACCACTGATCAATCAGACGGCACATGCATTATCCCGATGTACAAAGATACCGCCGGTAACTCAACTTACCTCGGCACCGCTCAATGCACCAAGCACAACCAGGGTCAAATCGTGACCGGAAGTGTATCCAAAAACCGCAATGGTTACGCTGGTTATCAAATTAACAGTGTGATGGTGTTGAAATACTCAGGCACCAATGCATTCTATCAGTGCATGAATGCTTATGGAGTTCAGTTTCAGACTTGTATGGGAGCTTATGGGAACAACAGTTTCTATCAAAGCTACTGCGATACTCAGGCCAAGAACTACATGACTTCTTTGTGTAACACTTTCAAATCCAACTATCCTTACGCTCAGGTCAGCACACGCTAATCAATGCATGTGCTGGTTCTGAATTTTTTGACCGGTTAACCACTTCTTCAACCAAACAGTTTGGCGTGTCGGTAAGACCAAAACAGGGACGATCACATCGCCCTCTTCTTCTTCATTCATAACGGGTGCTTTCATACTGACGACAAACATCCACACGGTTTCGTCTTGTTCAAACATTTTGATTTGGACTTGAATGGGATGCCCATCCCACACTTGCTCCCAGGTCTCATCGGCCTGAGTGAGGGTTTCGGGAAGGCGTTCGGCGTAATCACCAAATTCCTCAAAGGGAATATCGTCGTCATGACGGTGCTGGATGACCCAGGCGAGTAATTCACTCTTCTTTTGAGCGATCCATTCTACTGTCTCATCGGGCAGATAAAAGTCGTCGGACATGGTTTTAGGCCCTCCTAGACCCCTATTTTAGCATAAAAGGAAAAACTTCCCCGCTATAGCACCTTCTTGCCGCCAGGTATGATGTAAGTAACCAGGACAGGATGTCTCGGTGGAACAACACAGGAAGTGACATGTCTCAGTCTCAACAAACTACGCCAGTGGCCCCTAAAGATGAACTCGGCCTTTTGCTTTCGCTCGCTGCCTCAGGGCACTTGCCACTTTTTCATCAAGACTGGATTCGTGATTCATTCACCGACCCTCGCCGTTTGAGTTTCGCCCGTGCCACTCGAATTGTAGAAGAAGGCATGAAGCGTCTAGAGCGCCATCATAGCTATGATCGCAAACAAACTGCACTTGCCGCTTTTTCTGATACTGAGCGCAGTGAATTCATTCAGTCATTTTTCAAGATGGTTGAATACAAGACCTTGGACCAATTGAAGGAGCTGCATTGATCACTAGACTCCTAGTCTTCACTGTTAGTTTTTTTGCGCTCTCCAGCGCTCATGCGGAATACCGCGTGTATCAGTATCTCGTTAAGCCCAAGAACATGGCGGCCATGGTGACTCAAGTCCAGGCCAAGCCGGTTCGATCCACTTTAAATCCTGTCGCCTTCCTCTCGTACAACGGAGGAAAAAGTGCTGTCGACATCACCTTGATGCGAACTTGGATGTGTCCCGGGAGCACCGCTCGCAAAGAATACTGCATTCACCCCTCTGAGAGGCTCGCTTATGAGTGATGCTATTCGCGATCTCTCCAACGCCCAACGTAGTACGATGAACTCGCTTCAGCGTAAGAATAAGAGTGAGCTCGAGCAGGTCAAACGCATCCATGCGCTCAACATCAATGAAGTAAAAAAAGAGCAAGAGCTCGACATGCATAACGTGCGCCAGGGTCACCAGCTGGATGTCGCCCAAGAGATTCAAAAGAAAGAAGAAACACTTCAGGCCCTGCGTAAATCACAAGAAGAGACCCAGCGTCTCACTGAAACTGAAACCAAACGCCAACAGGCCCTGGCCCTTCAACAACGCGAAGATATCCGCCAACGCAAAGAAGCGGAGATCGCTAAGATCAATATCCATCAGAGCGAGACCACCGAAGACCTCACCTCTCGTCACAACGAAGCGATCCGCGACATCCATCAACAGAACCGCGACCAGCTCCATAACGTGGATTCAAACCATCGGGTCACTCTCCATGCGGAAAGCGACCAGTGGCGCACACGCATCGAGGAACAACGCAATAAGTTCCAAGGCACCTATTCGACGGAAGGTCAGAAGTATGACCGCCTCGTAACGGATCAGAAGAAAAAAAATGAGACCCAGTCTCTTAATGTTCATCGTGAGCACGAAGCAAAGATGGACCAGATGAACACCCAGCAAGTAAAGCACGAAGAAAAAGTCAAAACGGTGCATCAGAAGTCGCTGAACGATAAAGAAGTTTTCTTCGAGAAGAAATACCAGACCCAACTCGCTCAGCATGCCCAATCCAATAAGATCCTCGATGACATCAATAAGAAAGTCGTCGATTCAAAGAAAGATGAGTTGAACAAACGTGTTGAAGTAGAAAAGAACCGCTCTACCGACCCGTTCTTCTCGTTCACCGAAATGCGTCCGAAGCTGGAAGAAAAGCCTGATTCTTACATTCTTCGTGTACAAGTCCCTGAATACGCCAAAGAAGAAGTCACGCTCACGGCCAATGGCAAAGAATTGGTGCTGACCTCGAATCGCCGTTATCAAGATGAAAGAAAAGATGAAGACGGTACGTTGAAGAAAGTGAACAAAGTTGAATCCATGGTCAGTCGTATTCCTGTCGGCCAGGTACTAGATCCACGCAAAATGGAGAAGAACTGGGTCGAAGGCGCCCTCGTCTTCACCATCAAAAAAGCCTAGTCCATCGTAAAATCGTGATAAGTAGGCGTCTCAATCTCGACAATTTCCTGTGTCACTTCACGAACCTCGGCACGCTCAGGTCCTTTGGTAGCAAAGCGATGCAGATCCTTGAGTGATTCAATATCCCCTTCCGCAATCAGTTCCACCGATCCATCGGGGAGATTGATGACATGCCCTTTCACTAAGAGGCCGCTGGTTTTGACGTGCTGAAGAACACTCCAACGGAAGCCGACTTTTTGCACTTTACCCTTAATGACCAAACGCATTTGTAGCATAGAAAACTCCAGGACTCAGATTGTGGCCTAAAAAGGCCATCGGGGCAACCGGGAGAGCTATGCCCCCCAATGAAAAAGTCGCTATAATCAGATTATGCGCCGTCCGCAACTTTTGCATTTCACAGCGATTTCCACTGATCACAACCTCACTGTGCGGGCGTCACTCTCGTTTTCTCGTCAGGCCCTCCATCAATTTTGGCAAAACCCTCTTCCTGGTCTCGCCCCCATTCGCCCGATTGAAAGCTTAGGCCTGTTGCAATCACGACGCTTCCGACTTCGCATCATCGGCATGGATAAAGAAGGCCATGAACTTCTGAATCGTGAGTATGATTCGGATTCTTTTGGTGATTTCAATTTGCGACTGCCGCACCCAGTGGAAGGGCCGGTCGAACGTCTGTTGGTTTTTGAAACGCGCACCCATCCTGGTCTGGATCTCTTGATCGGTAGCTTTATTCCCATGAACGTTCGTGAGGAACGAAAAATTCTCATCACGGATTTTGATAAGACTCTGGTCGACACGCGCTATCACTCACCTCGCGAGCTCTATCTTTCTTTACGTCGCCCGCTGGGCTATTTCCCACCGGTTCCCAATTCTATCGAGCTGGTTAAAAATTATGTGAAGGATGGGTTCCAACCTTTTGTGGTTTCCGCCTCACCACACTTTTACGAAAATGCCATGCGTGATTGGCTTTATCGTAATCAGCTGTTCACTAGTAATATTTATCTCAAAGATTATCGCCGTGTGTTTGCACTCTTCGAAGGCGAGCTCGCTCCTAAAGATCTCAAGACGCAAGGTTTCTACAAGCTCAATCACTTGGTGAATATCTTGCTCATGACGGGCATCCCCGATGAGCTCGTGCTCGTGGGAGATGGTTTTGAAAGTGACACCATCATCTACCTCACACTGGCTTCGGTGCTCAACGGCCGCCAGGATCCCTGGGTGGTGTGGAACTCAGTGAAGCAAGACGAGGGCTTCCGCCTCACCAACCGTCAGCACTTCCGCTTTTTGAGTAAGTTCTATCAACTGAAAAATCTCTGCGACACGGCCGGGCCTTGTCGCGTCAAGATTCATATTCGTTGTCGTAAGGAAATGCTGGCGGGCTGGAAGCAGCGCCGCTTCAAATACGAGTTTCTTAATCGCCTATTGCCGACAGTAGATTTTTACGAAGGATGAGCTCAGGAGAGCAGCATACCGGGCGCGAAAGTGATAAAATAACCCAGACTCATATAGAAGCCCATTTTGTGAAAACGTTGGGCCTGCTCTTGCGGCATCAAGCGCTGAGTGACAGGCAAGCGAGCGAAGTCAAATTGAATGACCTCAAGGTAAATGCGAATGACGGCAAATAAAAGACCGACGGTGATAAAGGCGGGATCATTCATCCATGTAGTCATGTGGAGGCTCCTTGCCAAACATTCCTGAACCTGTACGACTCATCGGAAACCCTGAAGAAAACTTTTATATCTTGGGCAAGAAGCACCAAGCGGCATTTAAGACTCTGTGGCAGAAAGTTATGCCGGCGGAATCTTGGCGCGCACGCTTCGATTCACTGACTGAACGATGGCGTCGTGTAGAGGCACCGACAATACCTGACAACACCTGGGGGTCTTGGCTCAAAGCTTATTGTGAAGGCCTCGAAATCACCCCGGCCCGCTACCTGCAGTTCTTGGCCCGCATAGAGGCCGGCGCTCTCCCCCATGTGCTCGCCGGTTGCACCAGCGTCTTCCGCTGGGATGAGGCCACCCAAGGTCCCCAACACCTTCGTTTGCTAGACTGGCCCTTGGCTTTGGTCGAAGGTGAGACCAGCGAACATTTACTGATTGAAGCCCCGGGCAAACCCGCGCTCCTGCTCATCGGAATTCCCGGACTGACTTTTCTCCCTCTGACCGCCATGAACTCCCATGGTGTGACCATGGCATTGCACGCGAAATATCACTCGCTTCAACACAGTGATGGTCGCCCCATTAGTGAGGCCGTCATCGAAGGTCTTCTCTCGGCAAAAAACGTGCAGGAGCTTCGTCGTCAGCTCAAAAGTTTTCAGACCCAGCGTCTTTGGGGACTCAACGCTTGTGATGCGGCCGGCATGGTACTCGCCATGGATATTGGTGGGCCACAAGTCGATGTCATTAGTGCTGACTTGCGTGAAGCGCGCTTGCTGGTATTTAACAATGCTCCCTTGGTGAAAAATAAAGACTTGGAAAATGCTGAGCCACCGACGTTCACACATTTTTGCAAAACTCGTCGTGAATGGTGTCTCGAGCGACTGGAAAAAGATTCTGGTGAGCACCCACTGATTGCACTCACCCGCGCTCATAAACTTCATCGTGCCAGTGCTCCCGCTGTCACGCTTTCAACGCTGCAGGCGATGATGCTGGCCCCTGCAACACGCACATTAGATTGGTCGCTAGGAAC
Organism: Callophyllis flabellulata; assembly: GCA_032270525.1. Lineage (NCBI taxonomy): Eukaryota > Rhodophyta > Florideophyceae > Gigartinales > Kallymeniaceae > Callophyllis > Callophyllis flabellulata. The sequence continues at coordinate 41,011 of JAUJPK010008893.1, read as the reverse complement.
TCCACCGTTGTGGCAACAGGGCACGATGCTACGCTGGCAGGATCTTTTCAGCACCCACATGCGCCAACCACAAACGATCACCAGCAGTTTTCCGAAAGAAGAACGTCATGAATGGACACTGCGCCAGCATTACTCTCTGGCGCAAAAATCACTCGACCTCAAAGACATCACGGCCGCGTTTCACCATCTGCAAATGGGCCTTGCATCCGCGGAAGGCGAACACCGAGCGCTCGGCGCATGGGTATGGGCCTGGTGGCAATGGCGTTATTTGGAAAACAAGCGTGATCGTCTGATGCTCTATCAAGAAACCCAAGAAACACTTCGTCGCACACCGGCCACCTATCGCGGCCATGTGCAGCTGCTGCGCCTCATTTTAGAGCTAGAGCTGGGACTGGTGGCCACGGTCACACCGCTTGATCTGCCGCCACTTTTAAGGCTGTGGAGCGAAAAATACCTCACCACAGCGGCCTCTGAGCGCGCCGCCCTCTCTAAGGAATTGCATGTTCGCTTAGATTTACATGATCTCACTCCACTCAACACCTGGACGCAACGACGTCCAGTGGGGTAAGAAAAAGCATGGGTCTTCTCTATCCTTTTCCTGTTTCTCCCGATGAAACTGATTTCGCTCACCTCGAAAATGGGCCCTCTGGGCGCATCCAAAAAGTCGCGCTAAAAAGCTACGGACTTCCCTATATTTTCTGGGGCTATGCTCTCGCTTCCCTCGCCGTGTTGTTCTTTCTTTGGCTTGCCGTTCGCGAGCCCATGGAGAAACTGGGTGCAATGGGCGGGCCTGATGCGGCCTTAGTGCTCTTACTCAAAGTCTTCATCTATTCTTTACCGATCATCGTGTTGGGCTTTTTCTTCTATGAGAAAACGCTGACCGCCACTCCGGGAAAACTCACCATCGCTCACCGCTTTTTTGGTGTTCGTGTGAAGCAGGCCACTTATTCTTTAGGTGCACAGCCTTTTGCCGTCGATCACTTTATGGACGCTCCCAATGTGGCACGCTTAAAAGGTGGACCGGAAGCAGTAGGATTCCAAAACAAAGGCTACTTCACTCTTTGGCTACGCACGAGCGATGACCGTACGATCCGAGTCGATCGTCATTCTCGTAAAGCTGATTTGGAAGCCCTCGCTGCGTTGCTCATGCTCGCGACAGAAAAGAATTAGAAACGAATCACCATGCCGGCCGATAGCTGCGCACCCACAAAGAGTGGATCAAATTCTTCGAAGGGTGACGGACGCTTAATCTTGAAGATCTTCACTGCTTTCACACCGGCCGAAACCTCAAACCCTACTTTCTCCCATGGGTAAAACAACAGAGTCCCTTGTCCAAGACCACCGGCCCCGTAACCATTCAAGGTAAAAAGTGGCGGAGCTTCATACTGTGACCAGGGAACCAAGAGAACAAGAGTTTCAATTTTTAGAATCAGACGACTGAAATTCAATAACGCTAAACTCGGGCCGATGCCCATTTCAAACATACGAAAAGTTTCAGTCTGGCCACTGATCGAGTTTTCTCCGTAAAGATAATCAAACAAGAATGCGACCCCAACTCGAGAATCCTGTTTTTGAATCACACCTTTGAGCTGACCACCTTGAAAACTCCAGTCATCGCCAGGACGGCCCGCCTTAGAATTCTTTGATTCTTGAGCACTGAACTGAACGGCCGAGAAACTCACATACTGATTGAAGATTTGTTTGGTGGATTCTTTATAGCGAGTGGTTTCTTTATCCACTTCGTCGGCTTTATCGCTGTCTTCAAAGGCCACATCTTCCACGGAAATATAGGCGAGCTTTCCTGACACAATCACTGTGATGACTTGTCCCTTTGAACGTTCTTTCTCGCCGACCCTAAGAACCTTCCCGCGACGAGCATAGCCCAGCGGTGCGCTTCGCTGAGAGTCCGCCCAAATAACAGCCTTCTCACTAGTGACCACGGCATTGCGAGCGGCGTGAGCTAAAGGCATTCCAAGAATGAAGAAAATCAGAGTGCCCAGCAGAGCAGGCGCATAGTGGGCAGCGAGGCTTGGTGAAGCCTTAAAGTACCTGAGCAAATTCGAAAACTTATCGATCATTTATCCGACGATCCCCGTATGGATTTACAATAAATTGAAGGCCCTACCTTAGTCTAACGTGGGAACTGAGAAAAAGGAACGGGCACCTTAAACTCGCTTTGTTTTCAACCGATAGGACAAAGTGGAATTAGGTGAAAGGAAGCCTTATGTATAAAACATGGATGATGAAAACACTTCTACTGAGCACGTCGCTAGCGATGCTAGCAGCCTGTAACGAGAAGATCGCTCCTGAGCTTGCTGACCCAGCATCTACGACGACCACGTCGGGAAGTAGCGGTGGCGGACCCACAACTCCGACAACATCAACAAATGTTTTTAGCCTCGAACTTGATACTACGCCTACTAACGTTAGTCCTGTGTCACTCGGTTATACTCTCCATAAAGCGAATGAATTAGGCACAGTCAAATGTCAGGTTGAAGACGTCACTGATGTACCCGACACTCTCGACTCAACTCGAGACGTGACTTGTTTCTTAGAAGCTGAAGAATATGCCTTGTTCTATAACGGCTTTAAAGTGAAGGCCGTGTCTGAGGCTGATACTTGTGACTTCATTACCACAACACCCTACTCCTACTACAAGCTTCAGCCCGGCGTTACCGCTCGTGCAAGCGGTGCTCCTCGTGAAGTAGTTAAGTTTGTTTGTACTGATACTGCGAAGCAGTTGCATGGTTTGGAAGTAATGACTGGCTTCGGTACGAACGCCTCAGGAAGTACTACCGTGACTGAGCTTTGTGGAAAGTACGTTAACATCGACGGGACTGCTGCCGTAGGCTTCGGCTCACTTAACCTTTCTGCCACTGTCACTCCGGTGACGTTGTCCTCAGACGCTGAACTTTGCTCTTTCAACTACACAGACGAAGGCATCAATTGTGACGAGGGTGCTGTACGCATTCATACGGTGAGTGTGAGCAGTATCTCTGTTGCGGGCACTGATACACTCACAGTCATTGACGGTGGTAGTGTCCTTACACCTTGCGGCGGTAACATTCGTTCATGCGTGGGCGGCCCTGCAGTAGAATTGATTGGTTCAGCCGACTACTTAGCTGGAAAAACCACCAGCATCTCTGATATCCCAGTAGAGGGTGGCTTCACAAATTTTCTCGCGCCAGCTCGTGATCTTAATCGCGCATCAAACATCTACATGTCTAACTTTTTGCGCCAGTGTTCGGGTATGCCTAACTTCACGACTGCTGCAAACTTCAATACCGGCACAGTATTCTCACCCGGCTACGATGCAGGGACTATGGAAGAGTACACTCGCTTAGGAACGACACTGCCCGGTACCCAAGAAAAAGATGCGACTTACGGTCAGTTTGACGTGATCACCCTCGCAGATGATCCTTTCCGCGCCGGTATTCCCGACGATGATGTTGCCCTCATGACGCTAAATGATCCACGTCGTGCCTGGAGCAATGCTCGCTTGAAAGCCAGACCGTTCCATACCTATGAATGCCTTGATCGCGCGCTCGATGTGAAGGCCCGCATTCGACTTGTTGTGCGTGAATGGAACCGTAACTTCTCTCCACTCACTCAAGAGTTCCGTTATATCTCGGACGTCTTTAGTGCGACTGCCAAAATGGATGCTGGATCAGCACAAACAAATCCTTATCTGGCCTACGACGCCTATAACGACGTGACTGATTGGGATGACTTGTTGCAATTCACAAATTCGCCTACAAGTAGCTGTGTGAACAGCACGATGGATGATTTAGGCGGAACACTTCCTCCACTACGAAGTTCGCTCTGGTTCCCAGGAAAATCACAATAAAAAAGGGCCCCTTTCGGGGCCCTTCTCTTTTTAGCTGTTCTCTAAAAACTAAGCATTCATGTAGTTACGGACTTTGTACTTGCTCGCCATGAAAGCGAAGATCAACGCAAATACACCCATGGTGATCGCGAAGAACCAGAAGTAGCCAGAGCTCGCAACTGGGTAAAGCTCAATCTTAGTGATGAATGACACCAACTGGTTTCCGAAGAACACAGTCAAAAGCCACATCGACATGATCGAAGACTTCATGCTCTTAGGAGCTTGCGTGTAAGCGAATTCAAGACCAGTGATTGAAACCATCACTTCCGCGATAGTGATCACCAAGTATTGGAAGAACTGGAACATCACGTTCAATTGGTTGCCGTTGTCCAATTGGATTTGGATCAAAGCTGCCAATACGAAAGCGAAACCAGTCATCAACATCCCCCACGTCATACGACGGAGCGGAGTCATTTCGTAGCCCAAAGCTGTGATGCCTGGGTAAACGCCGAATGAGAAGATAGGAATCAAGACCATAACCATGATCGGGTTCCAAGCAGAGATCTGAGAAGCTTCGAATTGGATGCCCATGAACATGAGGTCCATCTTCGTCGCTTGAATAACCCAACTAGAACCGTGTTGATCGAAAAGTGCCCAGAACACAGAAACCGCTGCGAATACTTTGGTGATATCCCAAACAGCTTTCGCGCCGTCAGCTGCTTCTTGACCGTGTTTCTTAGCCGCTTTTTCCCAGATTGTGCCGGTACCTTCTGCTGTCAATCCTGTCTTCAGAACGCTCAAGAAGCCATTACCGTCTGCTTTTGTAGGTGGCATGTGAACGTATTGTTTGCGGCCCATCCAGAAGATGATCGTCGCGATGAACATCAAAACACCCGGTACGCCGAAAGCTACGCTTGGGCCGTAGTGCTTCAATGTCCAAGGAGTAATGAGTGTTGAAAAGAATGAACCGAAGTTGATCATGAAGTAGAACAAGTTGAAGACCTTCGCCAAAGCCGCTTCTTGGCCTTTCTTGAACTGGTCGCCTACGTGAGCTGATACGCACGGCTTAATACCGCCAGAGCCCAATGCGATGAGGAACAAACCGGCGTAAAGGCCCATGGTGTTTTCCCAGAGAGCGAGAACAGCGTGGCCAGCACAGTAAACGAGAGAAAGATAAAGAATAGTTTTGTACTTACCCCAGATACGATCTGAGATGAAAGCGCCCAACAATGGGAACAAGTAACAGAGAGATGAGAACTGGTGGTAAACCCAAGTGGCTTGAGTTTCTTGCATGAGCAAGACTTGGATCATGAAAACGACCAAGATCGATTTCATTCCGTAGTAGCTGTAACGTTCGCAGGCTTCGTTACCTACAATGAACTTAATCTGCGGCGGAAATCTTCCCGCTTCGCTCTTGGTGCCCGATTGGGCCGTGGCAGCTGCTGTCGACATGAAAACTCCTATTCTTTTTCCCCATCGGGGTCGTTGTAATCAGCATCATTAAAAGGCTTCGGACGCTTGTTTCCACCTAAGTGCTTAGGCTTCGAAGGATCCGGTTTTTCTGGCTTATCCCAGTGACGATACCAATCGTCTTCCTTTTTTACCGCATCTTTTTCCTGACTTCTCGAGGCGGTTTCTTGCAGAGATTCACGTTTTCTAACGATGACCGTGGAGCTTTTTGACACCGGTTTGATCGGTGCAGGCACTTTGGCATGGGCCGTGATGTCGATTGAAGCATCACCCGTGAGTTTGGTTTGGCAGCTTAAGCGTTCTTTAGTTATGTGGAAGATGTTCCCCAAAAGGCGCATCTCTTCAAAGGTCGGCGGTGTGAGGCAAGACTCCCCGCCTTTCACTTTAATAATACAGTCACTGCAGCTGGCGTGGCCGCCACAGTTTGACTTGATGATCTTGCCAGCATTGGTGAGTTGAACGAGCAGTGATTCCTCACCGTTCATTTCTAGAACTTCCCCTTCAGGCCATAAAGTCAGTTTATGTGACACGCAATCTCCCTCAGACGACTTTTTTGATTTGGCGCTCGAGCGCTTCAAGCACTTTGCCTTTTAGCGGCTTAAGCAAGAAACCGAGATCGAGCTTCACTTGGGCTTCAGTATCAGTGAAGGTGATGTTCACTTCAAAACCGCTGCCCTTCGCAGAGAGCTTAGTAGCGGCATCATCGGGCTTCACATCTGCTTTCACGCCAAATTTCGCCATGGCTTCCGGCACCAATTTCTTGGCAGCTTCGTAGGCCTGTTTTTTATCAGTGACGTTAGCGTAAGGAACTTTCAAATCCATTTTAGTTCACTCCTGTAGATCCGAAACCGCCCGCTCCGCGTGCCGTTTCTGTTAAAACTTCCGTGGTCACATATTTGGCCTGCCAAACCGGTGCGAACACCAATTGTGCCAGACGAAGGCCGTGCTCAATCACAAAAGGCTCTGTGCCAAAGTTCCCCACGATGATCTGCACTTCCCCGCGGTAATCCGCATCGATCGTGCCGGGTGCATTCACCACCATAAGAGGTGATTTTAATGAGAGGCCTGAGCGTGGACGAACTTGAATTTCATGGCGTGGTGGAATTTCAAACGAGAGCCCCGTTGGGATAAGCACACGGGCACCTGGTAATACCGTGACGGAATCACGGTTAGCAAAAGACGCACGGATGTCTGCACCGGCCGCATCTGCGGTGGCGTAAAACGGCAGCTCAAAGCTTGGGTCAAAGTGAGGAAGCTTCCTCACCTTGACTTCAAACGTTGCTGACATGAATTAACCTTTTTTTGCGAGTGGAGCGATGGCCTTGATCGACAAACGGATTTTACCGAAGCGATCCACTTCCATCACCTTCACCTGAACCTGGTCGCCTTCAGCGATGTACTGAGTGACGTCTTGGATACGGTCATCAGCAATTTCTGAAACGTGCACGAGGCCCGAGATGCCTGGAGCGATATCAACAAAGGCCCCGTACTCTTTCACTGTCGCTACCGTGCCGGTGTAAACCGTGCCTGGTTTTGGGCCAGTGAGTTGGAGTTCGATCAAGCTGATAACATCGTCCAAGACCTTAACGTCAGAGCCGAGAACTTTAACTGTTCCGTCTTCTTCCACTTCGATCGAGACTTTGAAGCCTTCTTGAATACCTTTGATGTTTTTGCCACCAGGACCGATGAGCGCGCCGATTTTATCAGGAGCGATCTTCGTCATTTTAATTTGTGGAACACCTTGCTTGAATGCCGCGCGCTCTTTAGAGATCGTTTTCGCCATCTCATTGAGAATGCTCAAACGGCCTTCTTTAGCCTGCATCATTGCTTTTTGCATGATCTCAGGAGTAATACCTGTGATCTTGATGTCCATCTGGATCGCTGTGATACCGTCTTTCGTACCGGCCACTTTGAAGTCCATATCGCCCAAGTGATCTTCATCACCCAAGATATCAGTCAAAATCTTGAACTTATCGCCTTCCTTGATCAAGCCCATCGCCACACCGGCGACTGGAGCTTTCAAAGGAACACCTGCGTCCATCAACGCCATTGAGCCTGAGCAAACAGAACCCATTGAAGATGAACCGTTTGATTCAAGAACTTCACAGGCCACACGTACGGTGTATGGGAAGGTTGAAAGGTCTGGCATGACTTTTTTGATCGCACGTTCAGCGAGATTTCCGTGACCGATTTCACGACGGCCAACACCGCGGTAACCGCGTGCTTCACCGACTGAGAATGGAGCCATGGTGTAGTGCAAGTAGAACTTGTCGTAGAAGATACCGGTGATGTTGTCTTTCATCTGTTCGCCGTCTTTACCGCCGATCGTGACCGTGGCAAGAACTTGAGTTTCACCGCGTGTGAAGAGAGATGAACCGTGGACGTTCGCAAGAACGCTCGTTTCAGTCTCGATCGGACGAACAACAGTCAAACCGCGACCAGCGATACGCTGCTCTTTCTCGATGATGTCGTTACGCATGAGCTTGTAGAGAATTTCGTCAGAAGCTTTCGCGGCCCATTTACCGAACTCGCCGTTGGCATCAAGACCGTACTTCGCTGGATCAGCTTTGAGGGCAGCTTTGATAGACTTAGTGAAAGCGTTCGTTGCGCGCATACGGTCGGTCTTAACCAACACGTTCAAAACGTTACGAGCTTCAGTGGCGAATTCTTTGTGAACTGCATTCATCAAAGTTGTGTTCGGAGCTGCTGACTCGAAAGCACGCTTGGGCTTGCCGACTTCTTTTGTCATGGTGTCGAGAAGAGCGCAGAATTTTTTGATCTGTTCGTGACCATAGTTCAAAGCGCCCAACATTTCTGTTTCAGAAACTTGGTTCGCTTCACCTTCCACCATCATGATGGCGTCTTTAGTCGCAGCGATCAAAACTTCGAGCTCGCTTTCTTCGAATTGTTTTGTGGTTGGGTTCAAGAGGTATTCGCCGTTCACGCGGCCAACCTTCGCGAAGCCCAATGGACCTGCGAAAGGAACATCAGAAATCGCCAAGCAGGCAGCAGCGCCAAGGCCGGTCAAAATTTCTGGGTCACCATTTTCAGAGAAGCTCAAGACTTGCGCTGTAATGATGGTTTCGAACATGAACCCTTCTGGGAACAATGGACGAAGAGGACGGTCGATCAAACGCATAGTGAGGATCTCACTGTTTGATGGACGTGACTCACGCTTCATGAAGCCGCCGAGGAACTTACCAGCGGCGTAGAATTTTTCTTTGTAATCCACGAGAAGTGGGAAGAAGTCTTGGCCGTCTTTCACGTCGAGAGCGCAAACCAAGTTCACGAGAACTTGAGTGCCTTCGCATGATACGAGGACTGAGGCGTCGGCTTGCTTCGCAAGGCGGCCTGTCTCGATGACGATGTCTTTACCGCCGTAGTTAATCTTAAATTCTTTTTTGTTGTTGATCATGCGATCTCCTAAAAATAAACGCCCTACCCTCGGTGAAGGGGCAAGACACAAACACTGTATTGAGGAGGAGAAGAGGGATGAAGATGGTGGAGTTTTTAGAGATAGATCAGTGTGAGAGTTTCGCTCTCCACGCTCATATATCCCTTAAATCCTCTTACCCATCATGACCCTTCTGCCTACACCGCCTCTTATTTAATTACATAATCTTAAAACAAAAGAGGGCCCGAAGGCCCTCTTAAAAAACTACTTACGAAGTCCGAGTTCAGTAATCACTTTCTGATACTCAGTCTCACTGCGTGAGCCGAGGTACTTCAAAAGTGTACGGCGCAAGCCGATCATTTTCAAAAGACCGCGCTTACCAGAGTGGTCCTTTGGGTTCTTATCAAAGTGAGGCGCCAACTCGTTGATGCGCTCAGTGAGAACCGCGATTTGAACAGCTGTAGAGCCTGTGTCTTTCGCGCTTTTGCCGAACTTAACTGTAAGCTCCGCGTTTTTTTGTGCTGTGGCCATGGTGATCTCCTTACCCCGAGCCTTGATCGTTCGATCAAAACCAAGTTGTAGGTTTAAGAACCGCGAAATGCGACTCATGTTATTGAAACTTGTAGGAAGTTTTAACGAAGATGGTCTGACATGTAAATCTTTAATTGCTGCATGAGGCGCTCCTCGACTTGGCGAATTCGCTCTCGAGAAACCCCATATTGATCAGCAATCTCCTGCAGACTGTCGGGAACCTCACTGAGCAGGCGTTTTTTGAAGATCTCTTGATCGCGGGGCTTGAGTCCCTTAACAAAATCAGTGAGATGCTCCTGCAGAATCTCGAGAGACTGCTGCTGGGCCAGCGTCTCTTCCGGGCCAGCGTTAGGATCTTTAAGCAGATCCCCTAGCACCGACTTGCCCTCTGCGTTATCTAGCGGCATGTCGAGACTGACCTCATGACCTGAGCCGGACAAACGCAAATCCATCTCTTCCACGGCCTTTTCCGAAACCCCCAGGTTCTCAGAAAGGAGCTTCACACCGGGCTGAATCCCCAAAGACGTGAGGCGCTCTTTTTCGCGCATGAGATTGTAGAACAGTTTCTTCTGATCTTGGGTCGTGCCGATTTTAATCAAACGGAAGTTATCCAAGATGTATTTCAAAATATAAGAACGAATCCACCAGCTGGCGTAGTAAGAAAGCTTGGCACCTTTAGAAGGATCATATTTCGAGACGGCCTTCATCAAACCGATGTTGCCCTCTTGAATGAGGTCCATGACGTTTTGCCAGGCATGGCGGTACTCCATGGCAATTTTCACCACGAGGCGAAGATTGGCGACCACCAATTTTTTCGCCACTTCTATATCACCGGTATCGAGCAACTCTTGAGTGAGTTCTTTTTCTTCTTCCGGTGTCAGCAGGTCGTAGCGAGCGATTTCTTTGAGGTAAAGAGCGAAGGAATCTTGCGCACTCCCCACGCTGGGAAGTGTCGTCTCACGGGCCACCGGCAGTTGCGTATTCTGCGCCGGCACGACTTCCACAACCGTGGGTTTCGATGGAGATTTCTTCATGAAGAGTAAGATGGACTCGAAGATTTATAAGTCAAGGGTCTTATGGCGCGCTTTAATTTGGGCCTTGTAACGCATATAGGAAAGGGCAAACATGCCATAATGAAAACGAAGGGGCACATCGAGCATTTTGTCTTCGTAGGTATCAAACAAACTACCTTGATAGCGGAGCACCTGCTCTACCAATTCCTGCGCCAACACATGCTCAAGTCCATCGCGGAAAAGTGGCGTTGGGAAATACTTCGCCTTCCCTTCAATCTGTGGTTTGAGATAAAGCGCCACTTCATCCATAAACGCTTCTAAGGTTGCTGGATTGGCCTCTTGATTGACGGTGTTCCAGCGCGTGCGCAACCAACGCAACCAATTACGTGAGACTTTAAGATCCAAATCTAAACGCAACTTATCACCGGTTTGCAACAAGCGATCAAGCTCACCCATCGTTACAGTAAGATCGACGGCAAAAAGATTTTGACGAATAGTCGCAGGATCACGGCGAGGTCTGACTTTAATTTCTAAAGACTCTTCATAGAGCAAGTCTTTCGAGAAACTGGTGAGCGCACGTTTCGCCCAATTGTCCCAACGCTCATCAATCCCCGCGCGCAAATCATCACGCAGCTCTGTGTACTGCTTGGTAGAAACCATAATGTCCGGTACACCCGTCATCAAGGCCACCATCTGACCCACCATCTGGCGTTCATGAACGGGATCAATCTTCTTAAGCCACTCGCGCACCTGCGGATGCTGACGATCACTGCCCATGGTTTCTTGCAGGCGGAAGTGGTTGCACCACAGACGATAGAGATCTTGCTTGATGCCACTTGAGCCAATCAGACGGGGGAACGTTTTGACGAATTCTTTATTCTCCACTCGGCGGCAGATCAAATTCTGACAGGTCACTTGGATCGCGCCCTGGCCTTCTACTTGGCGGGCCTGCTGCGTTTTCACATCCCACATCAAGAGTTTGTTCTCAAGATGGCGAAGCACCGTCACCATCACTAAAGGATTTGAAAGGAGCGGTGGCAACAAACGATAGTTCTGCGTATCCCCGCCCCACGAACAAAGGGCACGGAAGTTTTGCATCGAGTGATGCAGCTCCTGCTCTTTGGTGACCAGTGAGTTATTTTTGTCTGTGAGTTTCGTTGAAACATAAGGCATGCCGGGGAAACTCGGCACATTCAAATCAGTGCGCTCATAAACGGATTGCAGGTTTTGCTTTATCAGCTTCAACCCATAAACAGTCACGTTCGGTGAGCAGCTTGAGGTCACCAAATTGTCGACCAATTTAGTATAATCGGCCGGAGGCATTTGCAGCATACGAGCGTACTGGCCAATGGCCTTCACGGTCATATCAAGACCTAAGTACTGCAGGCCTGCCACCACCGACCGGCGTGCTCTTTCTTCTTCAGAGGGCGATGCATAGTCCGCTGTACCGATGTAATCACAGCTCTGCTGGAGGCCTTGGGCCTCAGCATAGTGAGCAATATAAAGCTTGTGGAGGGCGCGGGCCGGCTCGTCTGAGCTGGACTGGTTCTGGAAGACCAAGGACATGGGGTCTTGCTGGAAGTCTTGGGCAGCACTTCCCTGTAGCAAACCTTCGATAGGCACCAACGCGCGCGCCTCTCCCAGTCCTAAGACCAGGAAGACAGCGAGGGCACAATACCTGAGCGCAGTTGTCATCATAAGTTTCTCTTCTTGTAACCTTCTCGGCGAGAAATGCCGAAGATTAAGCCATGAAGTTTTTAATCCTCATATTGGCCCTTACGGCGAGTTCTGCCTGGGCCCAACTCAAGGCCAGTCGCGAGCTGGTGAATCAGCGTGGTCAACTCACGGGTCGAGACTTTGGTCTTGAGCAAGTTCTGATTGAGCGCATGCTGGGTGAAACTAAAACGCTGCAAAAGAAGGCCTTACGTGACGCCAAGTTTTTCATCATCAACGGTGAAACTGAACTGGCACGCAAAACACTGAACGATCTCTTAAAAACGGCTCCCGAAGATCTCAAGGCGTCGCTCTATCGCTTTCTCGCCATTGCCGATTTTCAAGACGGACGATGGAAAGAGTCCCTTGCCCATCTCTCCACCACTGAGCTCACGGCCTACCCTAATTTCAGTCGCATCTGCCCCATGAAAATCATCCTGCGAGTAGCGGTGAAAGACACCTACACTCTGCGCGAAGAATGGGAGCGCTGTAAAATCGAGAACACTAAAGACGTACTGATTAAAGATATGGTTTGGATGGAGTCTCTAGTGACCTTGGCTTCTCGTCGCACAAAAGGTGCCGCAAAAACCATCATCAAAAAATACAATCCGCTCAATCTCAGCAACGATGATTTGAAGATCATTTTAAAACTCTCGCTCTATTTAAATCTTGAAGGTGAGTTACTCGAAAATCTTGAGCAACTCGATTACAGTGCTGTTCAGGATGAAGAGTTGCGCGCTCTCATTGCGCAAGTCTATTTCCGCCGTGGTCGCTTGGCGGATGCCTGGCGCATGATGGAAGACATTCCAAACCCAAACGTTGAGAACATGAAAGGTAATTTGTGGCTCTTGCGTGGCAAACAAGAACTCGCCTACGCCCAGTTCAAACTTGCACTCCAACAGAAATCCAATTCTCACAACGCAGTTGAGCGCGCCCTTCCTCTCGCCTGGACACTCAAACAATGGAAGGAAGGGATTAAACTTTCTGAGCGGATTTATACCCATGAAAGAAATCGCCAACAGAAACTAACGACTGTGGCCGCCTTCGCTGTCGCCAATGGCCAGTGGACCGAAGCCTTTAATCGTCTGGAAGTGGTTCATCAAGAAGCCGGTGAATCGACTGCGCAGGAAGTGTCACAGCTTTCTACCTATGTGGCCCTGAGACAGAATGATGCTCGTCGTTTGGCACGCTATGGAAAGAGCGCCTGCCAAGGTGGAGATCTCATGGCGTGCTGGTTGATGAGCTCACAATTTATCTGGCCGGAGCTGCCTACTTTGCTCACCAAAGAAGATGCCCTTGAGCCGATTGAGCCACTCTGGCGCTCATTGGCCTCAGGCGAGGCAGAACCCTTCAAAGAGAATAATCTGATTGATCAACGTGACATTGATGAACTGGATGATTCACTGATTCGCCTAGTGAAGTAGAATCTAGTGGAGAGCTTTCATCTCTTTGCCGTCGAAATGAAACACCACTTCTTTCTCTTCATACGCCGTGGCTAAATTCACCGGACGACGCCAAATTCCGTAGAGATTCTTCAGCGTTTCGTGGGCGTAATTTACATCCAAATCCACCCCTTGGTGGTTATGGCGCAAAAGCAACTCACGACGGTTCTTATAGTTGCCGTCTTCCACTTGAATGACTGGCTGACCAAAGTTCGTCAATTGCATCAAAAGTTTTTGCTTAATGGCATTGAAGTCACGAGTATCAATTTCATTGCGGCCTGTGCGTGGATTGAACTTATGCGTGAAGAGCTGCTGACGCTCACAGAAATCGGGCGTCAGGAACTCGTCGATAAATGAAATGTCGTTGTGGCTCTTACGAAGTTCAAAGATCTTCGCTTTGCCGAGACCCACATTGTGATCCCAGGCCGCCTTCTCTTTCATATCTGTGCACTCGTTATACTCTTTGCCAAAGCGGCCAGTGTTCCAACGATACTCAATATCACGATAGAGTTCGATGCCCACTTTATAAGGATTGATATTCTGACGCCCCATCTGCATAACACCAGCGTGCTTATCGGCAAACTCGATGATTTCAGCTGAGGTCAGCGCTCGTTCTGTCATGATTTTTGAGTGCCAGTAACTCGCCCAGCCTTCGTTCATGATTTTGGTGAGGCGTTGAGGCAAGAAGTAGTAGGCCTCTTCACGCAGGCACGCGATGATATCACTTTGCCATTCTTCACAGGGAGCATGCTCCATGAGAAAGCCCAGGATATCGCGGGTTGGACGCAGCAAAGGTTTTTCAGGGCTATCGTGGTGGGCGATGTCCTCTTCTTTAACTTTGTCTTTTTTCTCAGCACGCGACTTGGTTCGCATGAAGGCCTTGAGGGCCTGAGAACGGTCATCGACCAAGAACTCATCTTCCGCGCCTTCTTTCTTCTCATCAGAATCACGGCGACGACGACGGAGTTCCGGCGTTTCAAACAATTCATTCACATCCAGCAAGTTTTCTAGCGAGAGAACACGATCCACGAAAACTTCAACTGCGTCTTGGCCGTAGCGTTCCATATAACGACGGATCTTCGTGCCATGATTGGCCATCACATCCATCATCTTGCGGTTGGTTCCAGAGAACCATGCGTTGTTCTTGAAGAAGTCATTGTGGCCATAAACGTGGGCCATCACGATTTTCTGGTCGACCCAATTGTTGGCCTGAAGCAAATAGGCATAACAAGGATCAGTGTTGATCACCATTTCGTAAATTTTCTGCAAACCGTAAGCATAGCCTTTTGAAAGCTGATCGTAGTCCATTCCGAAGCGCCAGTGCGGGTAACGGCTGGGAAAGCCCCCTTGCGCCGCCAAGATATTCACGGTGTCGTAATCGCACACTTCAAAAATCTGCGGAAAAAAATCGAGTCCATACTCAATGGCATAGCCTTCGATCTCATTTTTAAGCGCTAAAAGTTCACCGGTGATCGGACGGGTGCGGTTCATTACTTGCCCTTCCCAAGGAATTCTTTGATGGAATCAAGAATCCCCTCTTTGTTCTTAATTTTACTGAGCGTGATCTTATCGTGAGCTTGACCATAACGGGCCGTGAGGTCTTTCAAGAACTGACCTGAGCCGTAACGACTTTCTACTTGGCCATAACAGAACTGGTTACTGGCCGGCAGGATATGATTGTCTAACAGATCAAGGCACAACTTGGTGTCGTCTGCGCTCCAGTTATCACCGTCAGAGAAATGGAATGGATAAATATTCCACTCACTCGGCGGATAGTCGGCGTCGATAATCGATTTACAAAGATTGAAAGCCGATGAAATCAACGTACCGCCCGACTCACGTGTGCGGAAGAAGGTTTGTTCATCCACTTCTTTCGCCGTGGCATCGTGAATGATGTAGCGAATCTCGATGTCTTTATACTGGGACTTCAACCATAGATTGATCCAGAAAGATTCGGTACGAACGATCTCTTTCTGTTCGTCTCCCATAGATCCAGACACGTCCATCATATAAATAACGACGGCGGCGTTTTGCTGCTCAACTTTGGTTTGCCAAGACTTGTAACGGAAATCGCGACGAATCGGCACCACCGTTGGGTTGTTGGGATCGTAAGAATCAGAGGAGATTTGGCGTTTCAAGGCCTGCTTATAAGTACGACGTAAGTGACGAAGTGAATCGGGCCCGGAGGTTCCGATGTTCGTATACTTATCGGTCGTCGACTGCATGCTCTTCTTGCCTTTCGGCTCGATATTCGGAAGAGCGAGCTCTTCGCCAAGAATGCGCGCAAGTTCTTCCAGCGACAATTCTACGTCGAGTTCCTTCTGCCCTTCACCCTCACCGGCTTCGCCTTGACCAGGCTGCCCGTTTGGATCTGGCTGACCCTGAACCGGATCGCCGGCTTCACCTTGGCCTTGACCTGTTCCACCCTGTTGTTTGTCGCCAAACTTAAAGCGCGGAATATCAATAGAAGGCATCGGCACGGTGAATTTGTCCGTGCCCTTCGGAATGATCTGCTGGCCTTGCGAAACGTAGCGCCGCAGATTATCACGGATCTTGCCCTTGATAATCTTGCGGAAGCGCGCGTGGTCTCTCTTGATCGGATGATCCATTGCTTACGCCTTAATTGAATCGCCTTTAGCGAAAATCGAAGCCACGAAGTTCAACGCATCAGTCGCGCAGATTTCGCAGTAACCGAAGTTTTTGATGAGGCGGGTTTTTACCACTTCAATCTTCTCTTGGGTTTGCTTATCTACCACGTTTGAAATGATCGTTGTGAGCTTGATCGTGTCTTTTTGATCCTCGAACAGCTTCAACTCAAGTGCGCGGTGCAAACGTTCGTTCATTTTGAAATCGAACTGTTTGCCTTCGATCGCCAAAGCACCGATATAGTTCATCAACTCGCGACGGAAGTCATCTTTGCGAGAATCAGGAATGTCGATTTTTTCTTCGATTGAACGCATGAAACGTTCATCCGCTTCTTCTAGCTTGTTCGAGTACTTGTTGCGGATCTTCTCTTTCTGCGTGTGGGCCTTAACGTTATCTACGTAGTTCGCGCAGAGAGTTTGGATGGCACTTTCGTCAACGCTGATGGCTTTTTGTACGTCGTTCTTAACGATATCTTCGTACTCTTGACGCACGATCGCGAGAGACTCGCGGTAATGATCAAGCTGATCCGGTGAATTGATCAAAGCGTGGTGCTTAAGTCCCGACTCGAGTTCGTTGAACACCATGAAAGGGTTCAAGCAACCGACGTGGCCGTTTTTCACGAGAGCATTTGAGATTTTATCTTGAATATAACGAGGAGAAATCCCTTCGAGACCTTCGCGAACCGCTTCTTTACGAAGCTCTTTCACGTTGTCTTCGTTGTAACCAGGAAGTGTCTTACCGTTATAGAGCTTCAATTTCTGAAGTTTTGTCAGGTCAGACTTTTTTGGCTCTTCCAAACGAGTCAAAATCGCCCACATCGATGCCATCTCAAGTGTATGAGGAGCGATGTGGATATTCGGAATCGTCTCTTTATTATAGTCTTTCTTGTAGATACGAGCTTCTTGATCAAGACGCGTAATGTACGGCACATCAATCTTCACGGTACGGTCACGAAGAGCTTCCATGAATTCGTTCGACTGCAATTTACGATATTCTGGCTCGTTGGTGTGACCAAGAATTACGAGATCGATGTGAGTTTGAGCGAACTTTTTCGGCTTGATCGATTGTTCTTGTGAGGCACCCAAAAGGTCGTACAAGAACGCCACATCAAGCTTCAACATCTCGATGAATTCCACGACACCGCGGTTCGCAATGTTGAATTCCCCGTCGAAGTTAAAGGCGCGTGGATCAGAGTCTGAACCGTAGATCGCGATTTTACGGTAGTTGATATCACCGGTGAGCTCTGTTGAGTCTTGGTTTTTCTCATCTTTTGGCTGGAATGTACCAATACCACGACGATCTTTTTCAGACAGCAACAAGCGCTTCACGCGCACGTGCTTCATGACTTTCGTCCAATCGCCGCCGTACTTCACCATGTATTCATTCAAGATGTAACGGCAAGCAGGGTTCACTTCCCCTTTGATCTTAACTTTGTAGCCATCCTTGCGACCTTTATTGAGTTCTGCGAGGAATTTCTCGCGCACTTCCAAAGGCAAGAGTTTCAAAGGCTCTTCATGCATCGGACTGGCGAAGAGTTTCTGACCACCCAGGATGGCCGAGCCGTCTTCATCAATCCACTCGTAAGTGTAAAGCATGCCTTCGTCTTGGCGTGAGTAGTGCTCAATCCCCTTCTTCAGCAAACGAGCAATAGAAGACTTAGCCGAGCCTACTGGACCGTGAAGTAGGAGAACGCGTTTTTCAGTCCCATAGCCGAGAGCGGCTGACTTGAAAAAGTTCACCAGCTTCATCAAATGCACATCGATACCAAAGATGGCGTCTTTGCCATTTTCGATAGGATCATCAAAGAAGTGGTAACGAACCACATCTTTTTTGTACTCAGTGTACTGAGATGTTCCGTACGACATGATCATGTCGTAGATACGTTGGAATGAGTTGCGCGCGACTTGCGGACGCTTCATCACCAAGTCTACATACTCTTGAAAACTGCCACTCCAGTGGAGGTGAGAGAAATCTTTTGGGTTGTAGTTCGATGAGATAAATTGCTGGATGTCGAAGGCCATGGATGCTCCCTGAGAACAATCATTGGAGGGTAAAAACCCCGGATAAGATTATTTTACACTCTTTTCCCGGCCGTCGCTGTGACAATTTTCTGACGAAACACTTGAGTAAAACCGTCCCTTTGACTTCGCCGCAACTGCGTCTAAAATAGATTCATAAACAAAGCAAAGGGATCTCGGTCATGGCGATCATTCACGCAGGTGCAACGGACATTGGTCGTAAACGCAAAACGAACCAAGACTCTATTTGCATGGCCGACGAGCATTTGTTTTTCGCAGTGGCCGATGGCATGGGTGGTCACAACGGTGGTGATATTGCGTCACAAACCACTGTCGCATTGATGCCCCCATTTATTAGTAAACACAAATCCGAAGTCGAGCCGCGCGAACTCATGGCGAGATGCATTCAGCACGTCAATTTTGAGATTCATCAGAAGTCCGAGAATCAGCCAGAGCTCAAAGGCATGGGGACAACTGTCTCCGCCATGATGTTTCAAGGCAACAAGCTCCTGATCGGAAACGTTGGGGATTCTCGCGTCTACATGATTCATGATGGACAAATTTACCAAATGACGCGCGATCACTCTTTTGTCCAAGAAAAGCTCAACATGGGTATCTACACCCGTGAAGAAGCGGCCCATGATAAACAAAAAAACGTGCTTGTGCGCTCGGTAGGCTTCGAACCAGAAGTCTTCGTGGATGTTTTCAGCTATCAAATTTGCAAGAATGATCTTTTTCTCATCTGCTCTGACGGTCTGCATGGCAAAGTCAGTGATGGGGACATTCTTTACATCGTGCAGAAGAATATTCCACAACCAGCGAAGGCAACAGCTGCTGATCTCCAGCGGGCCGTGCAAGAGCTGATTCATCAGGCCAACGAGAATGGCGGACAAGATAACATCTCTGTCATCCTCTCAGTGGCCCAAGAATAAAAAGAATTCATCCCCTTCCCAAGTGCAGCTGTGACGCTTACACTAATTGCTAGTCATTTTCCCTCTGGAAAGCAGGCATTAGTATCATGGATAACTACTACACAGTCATGATCATCCCGGAAAAAGAAAAAGGGGTGAAATCATACAAGATTCCCGCGCTTTTTTTCCGTTCACTCGCCTTCATCATGGTGATGATGATCTTGCTTATGGGCATCTTGCTTTATGATTACTGGAAAATTCTTCAGCAGGTTTACGAGAACAAACACCTCGGCTTAGAAAACCGCCAGCTCAAAGAACAAGTGCAACTTTTTCAGATGAAGATGAACTCGCTGGGTGATGACCTTCGTCGCATCAATACCTTCGAGCGTAAATTACGTGTGATCACCGGATTGGAAGATGCCAGTGAAGAGGCGCGCCCTTTCAATTGGAGTGGCTCAACTCCACAAGACGGTCAAGAAGCCCCGCCTGCCGATCCTCGCCAAACATCTGCGCCTGCGGAAGGTAGCCTTGAGAAAAGTTTGGATTTCAGCGAAATCGAAAACTTTCCTGAATACCGCGAACTCAAAACCGCTTACGATCAAAAAATTGCCACCACTCTTGGCCTTGAGAAAAGTTACAACATCACCAAACGTTGGAGTGAACTCGCTCGCCGCAGTTTTGGATTATCTAGCGACTATGCCCGCTTCGATTTTCAATTTTCACGCATCAAAGACGTGGTTTCGACTTTGGAAGGAAACATCCATCGCCTCGACCAGCACTTGCTAGACAAAGAATCCTATCTCGCCTCCACTCCGA
Source organism: Callophyllis flabellulata (assembly GCA_032270525.1). NCBI lineage: Eukaryota > Rhodophyta > Florideophyceae > Gigartinales > Kallymeniaceae > Callophyllis > Callophyllis flabellulata. The sequence continues at coordinate 21,231 of JAUJPK010008893.1, read as the reverse complement.
CTCTCCTCCCCACACAAGGTTGGATCACCAGCTACTTCGGTCAGCGTATGTCTCCTACCGCTGGTCGCATGAAAATGCATGAAGGCATTGATGTGGGCGCGCCCTATGGCACAGCGATCACCGCTCCAGCAGACGGCATCGTGACTTTCTCAGGTGAGAAAGCGGGCTTCGGGAAATTCGTGCAAGTTGATCATGGCTTTGGCATCGAAACCATCTACGCTCACAACCAGTCCTTGCACGTTCGCAATGGTCAAAAAATTAAGCGCGGCAACCTTTTGGCGGCCGTTGGTAACACCGGACACTCCACTGGCCCTCACTTGCACTATGAAGTGCGTGTGAATGGCATTGCGGTGGACCCTTTGTATTTTATTCTTGAATAACGTTTAGCGGAGACCCTCATGATTGATAAAGCACTTAAACTTTTTTTCGGCACCAAACAAGATCGCGATCTACGCGCGCTCAAGCCTATTCTTGAGCAAGTCAACGCTCTTGAGAGCCGCTACCAAGCGATGAGTGACGAAGTCTTGCAGCAGCAGACGGGTCTTTTCCGTGCACGCTATGAGAAAGGCGAAACCACTGATCAATTATTGCCTGAAGCCTTCGCCTGTTTGCGTGAAGCTGGTAAACGCGTTCTTGGCATGCGCCACTTCGACGTGCAGATTCTAGGCGGCATCGTACTTCACCAAGGCAAAATCGCTGAAATGAAAACCGGTGAAGGTAAAACCCTCACCGCGACATTGCCCATGTACCTCCACGGACTCACAGGTAAGGGCTGCCACCTCGTTACCGTCAACGATTACCTCGCCGCTCGTGATGCCCATGAGATGGGTCAGCTCTATCAATGGATGGGACTCACTGTGGGTGTTATCTTGACTCAGATGAGCGATGAAGAGCGCCAGCAGTCTTATGGCTGCGACATCACTTACGGAACGAACAACGAATTCGCCTTCGACTACCTTCGCGACAACATGAAGTTTGACTTGAGCGATTACGTTCAGCGTGAACACAACTTCTGTATCGTGGATGAGGTCGACTCGATTTTGATCGACGAAGCTCGTACACCACTTTTGATCTCGGGCCCATCAGAAGGCAACACCGCTCTCTATGCCGTTGTGAACAAGGTGATCCCTCAGCTTCAAAAAGAAAAACACTACACGGTTGATGAAAAGAGCCGCACGGCCGTGTTGACCGATGATGGTATCGTCAGCGTTCAGCAAATTATGAACATCAGCAATCTCTTCGATGTTCGCCACATTGAAACTCTTCACCACGTTCAGCAGGCCTTGAAGGCCCATACCCTCTTCCATCGCGACCAAGAGTATGTGGTGAAAGATGGTAAAGTCGTGATCGTCGATGAGTTCACAGGACGCATGAAAGAAGGCTCACGCTGGTCTGATGGACTTCACCAAGCGGTAGAAGCCAAAGAAGGCGTGCAGGTTCGTTCAGAAAACCAAACACTCGCATCGATCACGTTCCAAAACTACTTCCGCCTCTACAGCAAGCTTTCAGGGATGACCGGTACCGCCGATACGGAAGCCGAAGAATTCCAAAAGATCTACAACCTTGAAGTGGTCGTCATGCCGACCAACCTTCCGATGGTGCGCGAAGATGCTCCGGACGTCGTTTACGCCTCTAAAGCAGCGAAGTACCAGGCCGTGGCTGACTTGATCGAGCAATGTAACAAGAAAGGCCAACCTGTTTTGGTGGGTACGATCACGGTTGAATCCTCAGAAATCATCTCGAACGTGTTGACGCAAAAAGGGATCAAGCACGAAGTCTTGAACGCCAAGAACCACGCTCGCGAAGCGGAAATCGTAGCGAACGCTGGTCAAAAAGGTGGCGTGACCATCGCCACCAACATGGCAGGTCGTGGTACCGACATTAAGCTCACAGCCGAAACAAAAGCGGCTGGCGGTCTCTTCATTATCGGTACTGAGCGCCACGAATCCCGCCGTATTGATAACCAGCTCCGCGGTCGTTCTGGTCGCCAGGGTGACCCAGGTAAATCAAAATTCTTCCTCTCCTTGGAAGACGATCTCATGCGTATTTTCGGATCTGATCGCATCAAAGGCATCATGATCAAGCTCGGCATGAAAGATGATGAGCCTATCGAGCACAGCATGGTTTCAAACGCCATCGCCAAGGCCCAGAAGAAAGTTGAAACCCATAACTTTGATATCCGTAAGCATTTGCTCGACTTCGATAACGTCATGAATGAGCAGCGCAAAGTGATCTACAAACTTCGCCGCGAAATCTTGAGTGATGAAGGCAACCACGAACTTGCCATGGAGATGATCGAAGACAGCGCGTACCAGCTTGAAGACCAGTATCGCCCAGAGAAAAAGACGTCGATGTACGACTGGCCTTGGGCAGAAATCAATCAAGGCTTCCGTAATATCTTTGATACCGAGTACGAGCTCACGCCGAAAGAGTGTGCCGAAAAGTACAACAGTGAAGTCGCGCGCTACCTTAAAGAGAAGGGCCATGAGCTTTACAAAACACGCATGGATGCCTTTGATCCTGAGCAAGTGAAACTCACATTACGTGAAGTACTCCTTTCGACCTTCGACTCTTTCTGGAAAGACCACCTCTTGGCGATGGATCACTTGAAAGAAGGTATTAATCTGCGCTCTCACGGCGGCAAAGACCCTCTCGTTGAGTACAAACGCGAAGCCTTCCAAATCTACGAAGAAATGAAGAGCACGATCAAACGCTCTGCTGTCGATCGTTTGTTCCACATTAAGATGTACACCGCGGCTGAGATCGAAGAGATCAAAAAACAGCAACAAGCGCTCCTGGAGCAGCAGTTGGAAGCTCACCGTAAGGCGCAAGAGGCGAATGCCCAAACTTCTAGCGCGCAACAGGCCCCTGCAGCTCGCCCACAACGTGGTATGATGAAAGTAGGACGCAATGACCCTTGTCCATGTGGATCAGGGAAAAAATTTAAAAGCTGCCATGGGGTCTAAAACCGCATGACTCGAGACAAGAAAGATCTAACCCGGATTGAAGATCTGGGTGAATTTCTCCACGAGCTGGATGAGACAGAGAACTATCTGGAGCTTCCAGCGTTGCCCACTGAAGTGGAAGAAGAAAATCTTCTTGAGACTCCTGACCTGCCTGAGCTTCCCGCCGAAGAACCATCTCTTGCAGAATCCCTGACTTTTGAACAAGAACCAGAAGAACTTGCTGTTGAAGAAGAAGTCGATGCAGAGCCCCTCTTTGTGGATGGCTTCAGCGCTGACAATGAAGACGAGGTCGCCCTAGACCTTAGCGACAACTCTCCTGCAGAGGAGACTGCCCCCTTCACTCTCTCGGAACAGGAAACAGTCGAAGAAGAACCGGAAGAAGAGCCCTTTTCAGGTTACGGTGAGCCCACCAGCACACCAGAACCAGAAGAAGAACCAACTCCGGCCCCCACGGCCGAACTTCATCCTGAGCCGGACGAAGTCTTCACACCGAAAGAAGACTTTGCAGAGACCCGCAGCTTTGCTGAAAAAGCCGTACTCGCTGAAGGCCCAGCTGAATGTAATCCTGCCTACAGCGTGATCGCTCGCAACATCCGCTTCCTAGAAGACTCAGAAGAAATCCTCTCTCTGTTAAAAGAAGTGGGTTTCCCCGAAGATATGATGGCCGGCTATCAGCGCCAACTTGAGCGCGGCACCCTGCTCATCCCACGTGTTTCTGAGTTCACGGCGATTTTTGTTTGCCACCGCTTGCGTCGCTTCCGTCTCGAATTGCAGATGGGTCTCTCTGATCTTCTTCACCCACCAAAAAGTGGCCAAGAAAGTGAGAAGGGCCTGGTCTCACGTAAATCACTGGGACAAAACCAACAGCATCAGTTCCTATTCAAAGGCGATGCCGACGGCGCACGCAATATTATTCTCTCCACCATGCCGCAACTTGATGGCCACACCATCGATCGCTACTTAGGCGTTGCCAGCGAGCACGCTTTCTTAGGTGCTGAAGTTGTGGAGAATGAAACAGCAGAGGCCATCCATCGTAGCTATGATGAGCTGGCACAAAAACTTAAGGCCCATGCCCTAGAACACAAGGCCAATGCCGTCTTAGGAATCAACTATCAGCTCACACCGATGCCTCATGAGAGCGCTATTGGTAACTACCGTTACAAACTCACCTGCACCGGTAACTTGGTGTGGGTTCACAAACCGACAGATTAGCCATGCTCCACGACGTCATTATTATCGGTGGTGGTATCAACGGCGCGGGCCTCTTCCGTGACCTTGCCCTCAATGGTGTGAATGTGCTGTTGCTCGAGAAAGGTGATTTCTCGGCGCAAACCTCGCAAGGCTCATCTAAAATGCTCCACGGGGGCATTCGGTATTTAGAGAATTTTGATTTTGCTCTGGTGCAAGAGGCGCTGGAAGAAAAAAATCTCTGGCTCAAACTGGCCCCTCATCTTTGCTCTGAGCGCGAGTTTCATCTGCCGGTTTATGCCGGTGGTAAATGGCCTCTGCCCTTTGTGCGCCTCGGTCTTTTCTTGTACGACATGCTTTCCCATTTTCAAAACAAACCTGCGGGTCATGCGGATAAAGAAAAACTGCTCGAGCGCTACCCTCAGCTGAATCCTCAAGGCCTCAAAGGCGCCGGAACTTATTTTGACGGCATCGTCGATGACCATAAGCTTGCTCTTGAATGTCTGTGGGATGGCGAAGTTGAAAAACAAGCACGCGCCCTGAACTATCAAGAAGTGCTCTCTGTTGAGCGCGGTGAGATCGTGAAAATCACCACCCGCGACCTGTTAAGTGGAGTCGTGCAAGAGCGCCAAGCGCGCTACGTGATTTTTGCCACCGGACCTTTTACTGATGATCTGATGAAGCAATGGAATATCCCGTGGGAGCCGAGCTTGCTTCCTTCCAAAGGTATCCATCTGTGGGTCAAGCAAGACGCTCTCAAGTTGCATGGCCCGATGGTCCTGCCGTCACAGGATGGCCGAGTCGTTTTTGTGATTCCTCAGCGCGGCTCTATTTTGGTGGGCACGACAGAAACACCGGTGGATCAAGAGATGTTCAACATCAAGGCCACCGATGCAGATGTGGTTTATCTCTTGAAAGTGCTCAACGATTATTTCCCCGGTGCGAATGTGCAGCACAAAGACATTCTCAATACCTTTGCAGCGATTCGCCCGTTAGTGCGTTCGGCCAACTCAAGTGACCGCGGCAAAACCAGTCGCACTCACCGCATCTTCCGTCCGGCAAATAATATGTATGCGCTTCTGGGTGGCAAATACACCACCTTCCGTCGTATGGCGCAGGATGTGTGCAAAGAGCTCGTGCCACGCCTAGGCCTTCCCTACAATCCGAATCTCACGCTAAATCCTCTGCGGCGTCCAAGCGTGGTGGGGACCTTCACTCATCGCGAAGTTGACGCTGACAAAATCGAAGAGATCATCCGCACTGAGCGCCCGCGCTCATTCGAGGATTTGGTTCACCGCCGCCTCTCATGGCTCATGCCCTCAGAGGGTCTCCATGAACTCGCTGGGAAGCCGCGGGCCTACTGGGAAGAGCGATTAAAGCGATTGAGCTAAGCACTCTCTCAATTCAGAAGCGATCGATCCTGAGGCAAGCTGCGATTTATTGAGCTGCAAGCGAATCTCACCAGCCCCCAACGTACATGTGGTCAAAGCTCCCATCGTGATCTTTAATGCGCGCACATCACTAAAAGCTTTTTGTGCTTCATCGTTTTGTACGAGCTCACTCAGATGAGCAAAGGTCGCCTTCAAAGCGTCTTCCACGCCAAAGAGTTCTGCATCCGCAAAGCCTTTCACGTCATCCATGGAGAACTGCATCTGGGGCCATAGCGCTTTGAGTTCTGCCGTCGCCCATTGCTGCAAGGCCAGATTGCCTTTCGCCTTCTCACCCGGTGGACGCTGAATTTTGCCGCCTGACAAAGGCACGACAAGTTTTTCAGCTTGAGACACAGTGACCGCCACCACTTGGCGGATAGGCACAACCGTCAGCGAAGTTGGAACGGGGTTTTCCAGCGCGCGGGCATCATCAACGAGAATCGCCAAAGCGCCTTCCGAGGATTCTTCGACTTTAACCAACCACCCCTCCATCCGTCCTGCGACGGTATGGAGTGTGATATGGCTTGGTTCTGTCTGCGAAATTTTAAGCAGCATGCGCTGGACCGATTGCGGCTCCAGCGCTGACCAAACTGAATTTTTCAGAGATTGTTACCAAAGAACTCAACGAGACATTTCTTCTTCTCTTCCCAGTAATCAATGTTCACCAATGGATCGATGTCGTAGGTTAAAACGCCGTCCTTCAATGTGAAGGCACCATCTCCGAGATAAGATTTACGTTGGTTTGTAACAACGATCTTCTTCACACTGTTTTTGACGGCCTGGCGACCGAGGTCATCACTGCACACTTCTTTGAAAGCTTCCGTGAGCGTGTTGAAAATAGTTTTTTCCATCGCGTCGTGGAAATAGCCGATCGCGTCTGGCGCTGAGAGGGTTTCCCAGTCGAATTCGATCTGTGGTTTTTCACCGAAAGCTGCGTAGAACGCCTCTTGTTGTTGAGGGAGTTGGTTCTTCTTATAGGCTTCGATCGCTTGGCGTTCTTTGAGAGGAATTTGGCGACCTTGTAACTTTACAGCTTCAGACATGCGGACTCCTTGTTTGATGGCAACGGGAACTCATCGGAACAGGAGATAAAAACCGTGACTATTTCCTACTAAAAACTCGTCATTTCCTGGGAGATTAAGGGCTTAAAAAAGCAAATAAAAACCAACTACATGATATCCAGGCGCTCGGATGGAGTGATCTTAAACTCCTTGCGGATGCCACGCTCAAGCAATTTAATCTTGCGACTAAATTTTATAAGATCCAGTGGGCTTGGGTCGGATCGATCGCGGACGAGTTTGTTTTCAATCTCGATGCTTTCAAAAATATACTCCCCTCGTTCAGGATGAATTTTAAGAGGGAGAATCGCCTCGAGCCACATCTTACCGCCTTCCTCATAAACCCGATGTCCTTCACGTGCAAGACCTGACTCATAGGCACTGAAATAGAGACGATTGCCACTGGGCGCTCTTACCCACATCGACAGACTAAATTCCGTTTCTTTTGAACTCGTGATGGGAATACGCATGCGGATTGACCATTTGCCCCCTTCATTATTCGGTCCCTCTAGCGCAGCGAGCTCCATGCGATTGACATCCACATCCCCGCGCAGATCTTTCGTTGAGGTGGCACGATGAACGATCTCCCTGTCAGTGGAAGCGAACACATACTCATCATCGTAAGGTATAGAAGTCGCGCTGCCTTTATAGAACATCGTAAGAGAACTCAGCTGAAGATCTCCGGCCATGTGATGCTTGCTAAAATAAACGATTCCTTTCACTGTTGCATCGCCCGTCTGGGAGGAGCCCACAGAACTGCGCTCGAAACCAATAACATGGGCCGTCTTTTCTTGCGTTGTCTTGTGATACCAATTGAAGTGGATTGACCCTAAATTCTCTTGGTGTGGAACAGGAAGTTCTATTTCATATCCTGGATGTCCATTCACCGGGGCGATCGGCTTGAGACGAATAAGACTCCAATTCAAGCTCGGTTTGGCCGGCTGCCCTGTTCCCATCCCACCGTCGATCGTAAGGAAAGGCCCCTCACTTCCACTGATATAATCCACGTTCCCCGCCTTATCTCGCAGCCCAAGCTGTGGAACCCAGTACTCGCCTTTGACGAGTTTAGCGAAGTCGGCGTCGCCCTCACCTTCGAGCACCCAATCCTCTCCCGCTTTGCGAGGCAGTGGCTTCATCGTCACATACATCTGCGATTTTTTATGCTGGCGATGCTCCAGGTAAACATTGATCTCGTCCGGCCCAGACATCACGTCCCACACACAGCTTAAGCGGGCCCTGACTTTAATTTTTCCATCTTCCACCGGTAGCAAAGTGAACTTTAAACACTTGCGCATCAAATCCGTGAGGATCGGTGCTTTTTTATCCGTGGTCTGCGAGTCGATAAAGACTTTGGCGTTCTCTGCGACTGTGGAAAAGTAAGTTACGTCTTGGAACACGTGCTTGCGCAAAAAACGAAATTTTTCAAAGGCCACATCTTTGATTTTTTCTGGTTGGTTGATGTAGGCCGAGAAAGATTCAGCGAAGTCTTCCTCGGGAGATGTTGAGGCGTATAAAGATAGAAAACCGCCCAGGCCCACCCCTCGCTTTTGCCACTTAGGGCCCTCGAGCTCCCAAGATATCTGACTAAACATTTTATGGAAGTAGTCATTTTGACCGAACCACCAGGCATGACCGAACTCGTGGAGAACCGTGCCCTCACCGTACATTTCCGCTGAACTATAAAAGGCCAGATCGGTGAAAAGAATTTTCTTCTTCGGGATGTAGTAGATCCCGGCGGCGTTATCAATGCTGCGGCCGACACGAGCACGCGCGAGGTACTTTAGCTCAAACCCTCTGAGCACCTGGTGAGGCAAATCGATGAATTGTTTGGTGATGGTCACGATCTCTTCGTCGCGAAAGGGCTGCTCAAGGGGGAGATCTGCATCTGAGGGCGGACTCGTGAGCGCCCACCCCGATTTTTCCTGAAACTGTTTCATGATGGAGGACGCCGGAATCAGAGTCCTCATCACCTGCTCATAGACTGTGTTCGTCCAGGAAAGAGAAACGTTGTGCGTTTTTGTGGGATCACCCTGACACACCTTGGTGGCGACCTTCTCAATTTCAACCCCTAGAAGGAGGTCGGCAGAATTGCGTGCCAACCAAAGGGTTCGCTCCTCACCCGTCCCCGTCACCCATGCTTTGCGTGGACCACTGCTGTCATCGAGCTTGATCTTGAGCGGACCGTAGAATTGATATTCGCGAAAAATGCCAACCAGCACACCCAAGAGGTGTGGATTCACTCCTTCATCCACCTTGATTCGTCGAGTGAGCAGCTCCGTGCGAACGGCTTTTTCACCCACACCTGTGGCGTACTGAAGACAAAAATCTTTATGCGAAATCTCGAGGGCCCACGTCTGCGTGATCAGGCCCAAGAATAGGGAGAAAAAGATGGCCGCGTTCATTACCAACGATAGCCCATCCCCACCCACAAACGTGGCCCAGAAACATTGCGTGTCCACGTGGTGTCCGTGTCAGCATCTTTCATTTTATCTGAGCGCATGTAGTAATCCAAAATGGCGCGCGCTCCCCAACCTTTGTTGGTATAGAACTTGAAGCCACCGCCAAAGCTGTAAGCAAGAGTTGAACCTTGTGCTTCCACGGATGGCGCCCCTGGATTTTCTCCGCCCGGCTCATACACACTCTTTGCAGTCCCCAACGCCATGGAGAAGCCCAAGTAAGGAATGAAATCATTGACTACCGAAGGCATGCTCCATGGATGCCAATTCAACCCCCCTCCAAACTCAGTGGCCGACTCTTCTTGCTTTGAACCTTGGAACGCCATCTGGGCGCGGTTATGAATATTCACAAAACCAAACGGTGAGAAACGCGCATACCACTGCTGCTCATCAGTGCCGTAGTATTCAGCGGCCAGAGCAAACTGCGTGCGGGCATCTGAACCACTGAAGCTATCGGCTCCCGTGGTGTCGGCGGTACTCTTGCTGCCGAGACTTGAAATGCTAATAGCAGTCCAGAGCTCAAGGTTCTTCTCACGAATATTTCCTGGCCCCATACTCTTAAGGGCCTCTAGTTCCGCACGTGTGGTGGCATCCATGGAATTAGGATCTACGCCTGGAGGAAGATCGTTGGCACCATCGGCCATGGGAATGCCGAGACGATTCGGATCCCCCACCGCCACTTCCGTCGGCACGTCTTCAACTACCAGCATTTTGCTTTCATCTTGGGTGATTTTAACTGGAGGTGTGATTTTCAAACTCATGACCGCATCGGCGAGCACAAAGTCTGCATTCACCAAGCGATAAATCGACCAAACTGAGCGCGCCGGCGAAACTTTCACCGCCACACCGCGAGCGACGACGCCAGCCGAAACATAAAACTTGGCGTGATCGCCTTCGGCTAAACCGTCTTCTGTCCCGCGATTCACCAGCATGGTTTTGCGCGTTTCAGAAAGTTTTAATACTCGCAAAGTGAGCTTTTCGTCGACTTCCAGAGCGAAGGCCTGAGTCGTAAACAAAAGAGCGAGCAGTAGAGTTTTTTTCATAACTTTTCCTAATAGAATTTCGTCACACCAAAGCTCAGGCGACCTTCCAGAATTTCTTCATTCTGAGGAAGCGCTGAAACCGTTTGATTGGACTCTGTTTGTTCTAAACTTAATTTCTCAAATGAGGCCGCTAAGCGCAAACCAACGCCTGAACGGAAATTATACTTGATCCCGCCCGCAATCGTAGGAAACGACTCCATGGAGTAGTTGGCTTCTTCGCCGGCGGATGTCAGTCGGACCACGCCTGAGCGCACGCCGATAGAAAGGAAAGGAATATTGGTGTTGGAGGCAAACGGCGAATGGAGCATGTGCCAGGTCATCCCTAAGGCAAGACTGTACTCCAGGGTCTGAGCATTGAGCTGCCCCACGGAAACACCATCGTTCACGTAACGAACAAAGGACCACAGCGAGAATTTCTGAACGGTCACGTGCTGCGGGGCCGGGAACCATTCACCGCCGACTTCTAGGTTCCACTTCACTTTGCTGGAATTCTCAGCATCGGCGCGATTTTCATTATCCAGCATATTGAGACCAAAACTGCCCAAGAGCTGCCAGTTGTAGCTACGTGTAGCTACGGTACGGCGGCGATCCTGTTCATACACTACGCCGATTTGGTCCATCATGGTGGCAAGCTCTTCATCCGAATAATCTTCCGACCAGGCCTGGCCCTTCTCTAACATTTTGCGGTAGGTCTGCGCTTCTTTCGAAAGTGCCCGCTGCTCGTTCTCTTTAAACTCTTTAGCGACAGTCTGACTGGAAGTACCACGCTTCAGCTGTTCCCAATAGAAGTCGCCGTAGTTGAACGCGGGATCATTCACCCGTTCAAGATAGTTCGAGACAATTTTCTCAAAGGTCTCAAGACGCTTGCGTAGAGCGAAGTCTTTCTCGTAGGGCGAGCGCCATAAACTGCGGGCGTATTTCTGCTGGCCGGCCTTATCCACACTCACCCACTCATCCACATCATGAAGCTGACCGTCTTTGGCCCAGCTTTCACCGAGTTTATGGGTGCGCTTCACGCTCTCGTACTCTTCTTTACGAATGGCGAGCAGATCTTTGTCGCCTTCTTCTTTTGATTTCAAATTGGCCGGGAGATTTTTTTTATCATCGATGACTTTAAGGCGCGTGCTCTCTAACATGCGACGGCCATTCATCGCCATACTTTCCGTCGTCACCAAATAGTTATCCCGCAGAATGAGCTGCGTAGAGTCCGGGACATCGTAGAGATACCAAAGCGAGCGATGGCGCGTGGAACGAATCACGCGGCCCTTAGCGACGGGAATAATTCGAATCGCCATGACATCTTGTGCACGAACACGGCGAAGGATGATGCCGTGATCGCCGGTTTTGACGTTATCGAGATCACCTATATTAAGGAGAAGTGTGCTGCCTGAGCTCGATTTGGAAAGCAGACGAGTTTCAGCGACTCCTCCGCTTTGAGCGTGGGCGACGCCAACCATGGCAAGCCAAAGAGATGTTATGACGACCAGCATCCTTGTGATCCTCTTATACATAAGCGTGTCATGCTTAAAAGCTCTTGAAAAGACGTATTGACGCCGGCGGTGCACAATAATGCAAGTTCTTGAAAAGTCGTCTCGCTTCCATTACATTGTGTCACACAAAGGAATCACCATGAGACGTAAAAGAGAACGAGTTACCTACGAATACGAATGCTCACTCACTGCTGAGAAATACGTTCGTACGGAAAAAGCTCAACACCCGAAAGAACTACTTTCAGTGAAAGCTTGGTACGAGATGAATCCAGACAAGGATGACCGTCCGGCCGTCGTGAAAAAGAAATTGGGTTTGCTCAAAGACGATAAAGAAACCATTCAGTAGGTAGGATCATCATGGATGTTCGTCCCGTCATTATCATTGGAACTGGACCTGCGGGTCTCACTGCGGCCCTCTACACCGGCCGCGCCATGATGAAGCCTCTCGTGCTCGAAGGGCACGAGCCTGGCGGTCAACTCACACTCACCACCGAAGTGGATAATTTCCCTGGTTTCCCTGATGGCGTTTTGGGCCCCGAGCTCATGGCCAACATGAAGAAACAAGCGGCGCGTTTTGGCGCAGAGTACTTGCCCGTGAAAGCGACGAACGTTGATCTTTCTAAGCGCCCTTTCAAAGTCACCACAGAAAAAGGTGACATCTTCCACGCGCAAACCATCATCATCTCGACAGGTGCATCGGCCAAGTGGATGGGACTCCCGAAAGAAAAAGAACTCTCTGGCCGCGGTGTTTCGACCTGCGCGACCTGTGACGGCTTCTTCTACCGTGGCAAAGTTGTTCACGTGGTCGGTGGCGGCGATACCGCCATGGAAGATGCGACTTTCCTTACGAAATTCGCCACCAAAGTTTACGTGGTTCATCGCCGCGATACATTGCGTGCTTCTAAGCCGATGCAAGAGCGCGCCATGAAGAATCCAAAAATCGAATTCATCTGGGACACCGAAGTCACAGAAATCCTCAGCGACACTGCGGGCGTGACTGGCATCAAAGTGAAGAACCTTAAAACGGGTGCAGTGACTGAACGCCAAACAGACGGTCTGTTCTATGGCATCGGCCATACTCCTAATACGGGCTTCTTGAACGGTCAGCTTAAGCTTGATGAGAGTGGCTTCATTCTCACGCACAACGGCCCAGAGACCAACGTTCCGGGTGTGTTTGCTTGTGGTGATGTGCAGGACTCTTACTACCGCCAGGCGATTAGCGCCGCAGGATCAGGTTGCCAGGCGGCCATGAAAGCAGAACGCTGGCTTGAGTCTGAAGGTATTGCTCACTGACCTTCGCAGGTCGCGTCCGTTAGATATTCTACGCTATTAAAGAATGTGTCCCGAATGTAGTTATACTTGTCGGGACACAGCTCTAAAAGCTTCGCTCCCCCAAATCTATACATACTCAGTGACTCCGCGAAGTCTTCAACTCGATTGGTGTTACCGTAACTTGAGACGCGACACTCTTGGCGGCTATTGAGTTCTCTCCATTCTGAAGAATCATCCGCATTACTGAAGACGTCTGAAATGTTGTGAGCATACTCATGGAACAACGAATACTGAGTCAGATACGGTGACGTTCCCACGTCCGCGCGCCATTGATTATAAAGGAAAATGCCGGCATCGGCGTAGGCATCAGGATTTGGATGCTGAACACCGGGGGCGGCCACAATTAATTTCTGATTGCCTCGTTTTCCCATATTCGACAAATGCGCAGGAAGATCGCGCAAAGACAAAAGCACCTGATCAATCTCTGCGACGTTGAAGCGGGCCGAGTTGCTATGGGCATACTCGGAACCATTAAAACCATGGCGCAGGCGCATGTAGAGAATCTTTTTACCCAACTCCTCGCCCCAAATGCGCTCAGCTGCACACACGACTTTATCGCAGGCCGGTGGGACCTTCAGGGCCACCTCAAAATCTTCTCCATCTAAAAGATCTTTGAGCGCATCCAAAGACGCACGACTCTCACCGACAAAACGAACTCCGCTGATTTTCTTGTCTTCATCACCACGGTTCGCCAAAAGATAAGCGTCGATTTCCTCAAGGCTCGGTGGCTGCAGGCTTTTGCAGGGAGCCGCCAAAAATTCCGAAGGGGAAACTGGCCAATGGGCCAAGGCGATCGGATCAATCAGATCCAATAAATTATCGATGCTCTCGTTACTAGGCCGCGCGACAAAAGCACACTCATTCGCTTGAGCGGTTTGAACAACGAGACTAAAAAAAAGTGCTAAAAACATAGGCTACCCTTTGGAACTTTTTTTCAGAAAACTATAAGCTGCTTGCACTAACAAATAGTTCTCGTGCACCCGTGCCGCGAGCCTCTTCTTAGTTTTACCATCAAACAGGTCCAGGTTAAACCGGTCAGGATGGTACTCCTTGGAGCGTAACTTATACGCGCGCTTCAAGATTTCAGGCTTTTCCAGCTGCTTCATGTTCATGATCCGAAGATAGTAGGCCTCTTCGCTTTCCTGCTGACCGCGCTTAGTCTCGAGATCATAAATCCGGTGCAAGGTAAGTTTGCGCTGCTCTTCTTCAGGGCCCGTTTTTTCTTCCAGCTGCGGAGCTGCAGATCCGCCCGTCAAAAGTGTGCGTTCTACTTCAGCGACCTTCGGGCGGCCACCCATTTGCCGAGCCTTAGAATCGATCAACTCATCCAGCGTGCGATAGTCCTGTTCTTTTTTTTGCAGCATGAGAGTTTCAAACCAAGCAAAGATTAAGTTCGCTACATAGCGACCACCGAGCACAAGCCCGACGGCGATCACCGCATAGGTAACGAGTTTTTCTTTATCCATACCCCCTTATCGGGGTACCCGACCCTGGGACTTAAGTCTTTTGTGCCCCGATATCGCCCCAACGCCCCGTGATTACTTGACGGCAACAGTTTCCCCTTTGACGGAACATCGCGGGACTTGAAACAATCTTGTTCGACGGAAGCCATGGAATGGTTTTTGTCTCACGAGCTCAAACCAAGGAAGGTTAGGCATGTTCCAGTTGTTCAACTACACGACGCTTTCAACTCGTCTCGAAAAGAGCACCCGCTCGCTCTACATCACGCTGAATCGTCCTGACCGTGGCAATGCTCTTCACCAAGAGATGTTGTTTGAACTGGAATCCCTTCTCGCCTGGTGCACCTCACGCGTTGAAATCAATTCGATCTTTATTGATTCATGCACTAACTACTTCTCACCAGGTGTTGAAGCAGCTGCTCTCCCCCACATGAACGCTCAACAGATTGAGAAACTCTCCACTCGTTTGCACAAAATTATTTTCTCCATGATGCAGATGCCTCAAACCGTCTTGATTGATCTCGGTGATGGCGCGGCCAACTGGGCGATGGAACTCGCCCTCGGTGCTGATATTCGTATCTGCTCAGTGAACGCTGAATTGAAATTTGATCACGCACGCTTAGGTCTCGTTCCTGCCGCCGGTGGCATGAGCTTCTTATCTCACTTGGTTCCTGCGGCGTTTGCCCGTCCATGGTTGGCGACAGGTCTCGCGATTCCGAACGAGCAGCGCGAAGCTTCCGGTCTCATTCATCGCACCTATGATTCTACTGAGCGCACAGATGTGGTTCACGCCCTGCTTTCATCCGTCGCTGCGCAAGCGCCGGTTCAACGCATTCAAACAAAACTTGGATTATTCGAGGCTCACCGCCAGCAAATCGAAACGGCTTTAGTGGCCGATCTTAAAATTGCCAAGGCCTCTCGTATTTCAGAAGACTGGAAAACACGTGGAGTGGAGCAGGCAGAAACGGAAACGTTCATGCCGGCCAAAAGCCTGTCTTACTCAGTGAAATTGAGTTTGATTAAATCGCAGCCCACGCAGACTGAAACCGAGCACTGATTATTGAGGTGTGGCCGCAGGTGTTGGAATATCAAGCACAGGAATAGGTGCTGAATCTTCATCACGGCCAAGATCATCTTGAATCGCTACTGACTGACACTGGTCTTGAAAGCGACCTGACTTTACAGCATCACGCACAACACGCTTGTAATGTTTCCAGCGACCTAAGATAGGACGTGAGAGTAACTTATTCTCAGGACAAAACGCCCCTTCATCCATTATCTCTTTAAGAATCGACTGCAAACTTTTGTAGTTCTCCTTAGGAAGCATGCAATCTTCATCTAAGTCCTTGCGAAACATTTCGAGAATTTCTTTTTGTGGGTCTTCTTGATTACCAAACGTGATCAATTGCGGGCCGTATTCAATGGAGCGCTGAAGATCCTCTGCCCAGTTATCAATATTGGCATCCACGGTAATGCCGGGCCAGTAGCCCACCTGACCGTTGAGGACATAGACCTGGCCGCCGACGCTTTCTTGATACCCATCACGTTCATTGATCTTCTCAGCTTCAGCTTTAAGCAGTGGCCAGCATCCTTCGGCCGCTAAGGCGCCAAAAGAAGTTAAAGAAATGATGATGAGAAGAAGCTTCATGCCGAGCTTATCGGCACTGTATTTTAAAACTTGAGCACGTCGCTCGGATAAGATTTAAGGCGGTAACCTAAGAAAAACCCACCCCCACCGGCACCACAAAGCTTCATGGCATACTGGCGGGTTTCCAGTCCGTGGCTCCAGATCGCTTTGATATTGGCGGGAATCATTTCTTCGAAGGCGGCAAACTGCAGATGTGAAAGTGCTTCCATGGTGACACCCATCATGGCCTCATCCAGATGCTCAAAGGCCTCGATGCCTTCCCCTACCAATGCTTCCATATATTCTAAGGCCGCTTTGTAATCCGGATTCTCTGTCTTCTGCTTAAAGACGGCCACCAAGGGGGCCGAGTGACGGGCCACACCTGAATCAAGCAAGAACCAGCGATCAAGCTCACGCCAAGTATCTGTCGGCATAGGCACAACCTGTGGGCCTTGTTGGCCATCAATCAGCAAAGGCTTTCCTACCCACGACACCAGCGGATCAACGCCTGAGCTCTGGCCATGATAACAGGCCTCAAGTCCAGCAAGACGTGCATGGGCCTCACTGAGCGTCCATTCTTTTTGGGGGCCATAGGCCGCTAACAACCCGGCGACGAGCGCACCAGAACTGCCGAGGCCTTTGCCTTGAGGAATGCTCGAGCGAAATCCCCCACCGCGCTCGATATCATGCTCGAGACGTTTCACATCAATTTCTAATTCTGGATGACCCAACAGAAAACGAATCAACGGATTCCAATCGACTTTCGCCACCGGTTCCGTTGTCCACTCACCAGAAAAAACCGGATAAGGCAGTGCCAGCGCTTTGCCACCGCGAATGACAGTGTACTCACCAAAGAGCAAAATTTTAGCGTTAAACTGGCGACTCATGTCAGCGTGCCCATGCCATCCCAAATCACACCGCTGCCATTTTCAGTCAGGCGCAGGAGTTCATGGCGGACAAACGCTTCCACTTTGGCGTGGGCTTCATGGGGATAGATCAGATGCATGTTTGGTCCAGCATCAATGGTGAAATACACTGGCACTTGAGATTCTTCACGGAACAAACGCACCAAGCGCATAATCTCTAGCGAACCTGGCTCAAGCAAAACAAACCCCGGGCGCGACGTCATCATCAGCGCATGCAAACCTAAAGCATCCGCTTCCATCACATCGCCGGCCTTCTGCCAGTCGCCTGTGGTGAGGGCATGCCACATCTCACTCATATGCAAGTTGGCCTGAGCGAAACGAGCTTGGGCGTACGGATGAGCACTCATCTGGCCGTGGCCCGCGCGAGAAGAAACGGTTTTTTCTTTCGAAGACACAATCAAGATGCAGTCTTTAGCGCCATGGAAGTTCGCATGCACTTGCGAAGTCACATCCGTCGCGTAGAGATCGCTTGAACCTTTAATGAGTGGAGTCTCTCCCCACGTGACAAAACCCGGAAAGAGCGAACGGCAGGCCGAGCCTGAACCTAAACGCGCCAGGCTCCCGACGGCATTAATATCAGCAAAGGTTCCGCTGATATGGGCCAGCAACTCACCTAGTGCCAAGGCCAGCGCGGCCTGAGAAGAAGCACTCGAGGCGATGCCACTGGAGTGTGGAAAGGTATTTCGTGAGGTGATTTTGTAATGAGCATGTCCCAAGCTTGGCAGCTCGGCCGCGAGGCTCGCAATAAACGCGAGAGTCTTCTTTTCAAATTTCTCTTCGCGCTGCCCTTGAAACCAAAGCTCTAATTGCAGATCGCTAGCAGGCGTGGCCTGCAATGTGGTGTGGGTGCGGCTTTCTGTGAGAGTTAAACTCAACGAGGGATTGGCCGGCAGTTGCGGGCCTTTCTTACCCCAGTACTTCACCCAGGCTATATTCGCTGGTGCAGTGGTTTCAGTTTGAAACTCCGCTTTGAGTTGTCCCGTTTTCCAAACATCAGAGAACATGCAAGAGATCCTCAGAAGGGCCGCAGATGATTTCTCTAAATGGAATGAAGGTGCTGAGACCTTTATTGGCAAAGTAGTCCCGCGTCTCTTCAGTCGTGCGCATCGAGGTCACGAGGGCGAAATCCCCGCCCCAAGCTCCGAGAGATTTCACTTCGCCCCAGTAATCGCCGAAGAGTTCTTCTTTGATGGGCCTCACTCCCAGTGCTGATCCTACCAAGGCTTCGTGCTCACGAATCACGCGTTCGAAATGGCGCAGGTCGGCCGCCACGGTGATCTCACGAGTGAGTGAACTGATCATCTCTACCGGAGCTTTACGGGCCTCTGGAGGTAAGGACTTAAAGCTTTCCACGGCACTGCGAGTGTCGCGCTTGGTGCCTAAGTAAACCAAGAAAAGTTGGTCTTGAAACTCCGGAGCAAAGGCCACCGGCTGCCACTTAGGAAGCTTGTCATTGAGTTGGTAATGAATCGGGCCCATGGATTGCGCACAGGCGATGTCGTAACCTGAACCACCAAAGCTCTTCATGGCGAGCTCGAACGGACTGACGTAGGCCCACTGGGCGATATTGTACAAGAGTGATGAAGAAGATCCGAGCCCCCACTCGCGAGGAAACTCGAGCTTGGTTTCTACAAACACATCCATATCATCGCGCAAGAAGTGAGGATTCTGGCGACGCACTTGTTGCAAGATCGTTTGCAGATCACGAGCGACTTCTGCGTTGTTCGATTTCATCGCTTCGAAATGCCAGAACTCCATCTCACTTTCAAACCACGGCTTACCGCCATGATCGAGGGCGGTCCAAGTGAGCTTGGGTTGATGAGAGTGTCGGTAACGAACTTTGAGGCTCTGTCCTACAGTCGTCGGGAGCGCTAAAGCGAGTGCGCCTTCCAGCACGAAGTACTCACCGGTGAGCAGGATTTTTCCATGACCGTAGTATTGCACTTCTTGCATATTAATTTCTCGTCTCAGAATATTCTTGCAGAAGCTGGCGTACAGCGCTGAAAGAAACGACTTTATCGGCGAAGTATTTTTTGGCGTTTTCTTTGTCTTTATCCGTCGCTCCCAGTTGGTGGAGGATATTGAGGAGGTGAAGTTTCATATGGCCCTTCTGAATTCCCGTCGTCACAAGAGAACGAACGGCTCCGAAGTTTTGCGCCAGTCCTGTGGCCGCGGCCACTTGCATCAGCTCGGTCGCACTTGGGTGACCAAGAATACCTAAAGACACACGCGCGAGAGGATGCAGTGTTGTGAGTCCACCGACAGTGCCTAGGGCGAGCGGCAAACGCATGGAGAAACGGAAAGTATCATTCGTAAGTGTGCAGCTAGAAAGACTGCGGTACTGGCCGTCTTGGGCGGCCCAAGCATGAGCACAGGCCTCAACAGCTCGGAAGTCATTTCCTGTGGCGAGGATCACGGCATCCACGCCATTCATAATGCCTTTATTGTGAGTCACGGCACGCGAGCGATCAACGCGTGCGATTTCCACGGCGGTATGAAAGCGGCGAGCAAAAGTGCGTGCGTCCATGTCATTGCTGAAGGTGCCGAGCTTATCGATGGGACATTCTACAAAAACTTCCACCGCACAATCAGGCGTGAAATTTGAAAGAATACACATGATGATTTCTGCCGCCGGAAGCTCATTGGCCTTGATGAGGGCCTGGAATTGGCGAGCGGATTCTTCTAGGATTGAATTAATGAAGTTTGCACCCATGGCATCACAGGTTTCAAATTCCATCTTGAGCTGCCAGTAGTTTTCAAGCTCGCGCCCCAAATCTAAAAGCGCGATACTGCTGATGCCACCGCCACGCTTGATCATATTCTCAGCAAGTGAGCTGACACTTTCTAGCAAGGTGGCGTGATTCTTTTCGAAAAATTCTTTGAGAACTTTTTTATCACCCTGCCACAAGAAATGAACCTGGCCCACTTTCTTAGTCGAAACCACGCGGGCCTGAAAGCCACCGCGCTCCTGCCAAAACTTTGCCCCCAAAGAAGCGGCAGCGACCACAGAACTTTCTTCAATCACCATCGGCACGGTGTAAGGCTTCCCGTTGATGATGAAGTTCGGAGCCACACCGAAAGGTAGATAGTAATTGGTCAGGGTGTTTTCCGCGAACTCGTCGAAGCGACTTTGCTCAGCAGCGTCCGGATGCCAGAAGCGATCCATGGACAGCACTTCTTCAGCGGTCTTGCCTTGGAACTGCGACGCGAGCCAGTTGATCTTCTCGGTCTTCGACATCTTTGAAAAGCCAGACACGGTTTTCATTTATTGCCTTCGGCTGGCCGCAAGTAAGCTTGCGCCATAGCGTACTGAGAGATTTCTTTTTGCAGGAATTCACGAAGAGCAACTTCACCGTGCTGAGCTTCGCGCAGCACACTGTTGGCCATGCCAAAAAGTGCCATGCCTGGAAGTTGCGACGTGAGATGATAACCTTGCAGGGAATTTTGCAATCCACCCGAGATAATGAAATTTTCGCAGCGGAATTTTTCTTTGGTGGTGAGAATGTCTTTCACAAACGCCACCATCTCTTGAGCGGTATGGCCCACATGCACGAGGCCTTCCGGTTTTGCTCCGGGCGCACGACGTGATTCGAGGATTGAGAAATTAGTTCCGCCGTAGGCGCCAAACTCAATGGCCGCCAGGGGCAAGCGCATAAGGGCCTTCAGCGATTCAGGACCCATGCCATGACCCACTTCTTTTACCATGACGGGATAAGGCGCGTTCTCTACAAAACGAGTAATCGTCTCAAGGGGCGACACTTCCAGCAGATCACCTTCAGGCTGAAACCATTCTTGCAATGGGTTCACGTGAATGATCAAACCATCAGCGCGCAGGTCATCGACGAGGGCATGCACCCGATCGTTTTCTTTTTTGCCGATGAGTTTCTCAATCTGCGCGATGCCGAGATTCGCAAAGAGCGGGCGGCCGGGCATGAGGTCGCGCACATCAAAATCGGCGCGGCTTTGACGGTCCTCTAAAAGTGGACGACAAGAGCCAAGTCCCATGCCCAAATCAAACTCGGCACAGGCACGGGCCATGTTGGCATTTAACACACGAGCGTGAGCGGCACCGCCGGTCATGCTAGATATCCACAGTGGGAATTTAAATTTGAAGCCGGCGAAGTTCAGTGATTGAGGGGCTTTCGGGTGGGCCGCCAGCATTGGTTCATAAATGAAACGGGCATCACGGCTCGACTCTCCCGTTTGGGAGTCCTGCGCCATGGAAAGATGGTCCTCTTTCCGAAGGGTTAGTGCG